>AYEL01080084.1:0-135513 GCA_000484575.1 Olivierus martensii
CTCTTCCGATCTATATAAAAATATAATATTATATATATACATATATATAATATTATGTATATATATAATCAATTTTGTAAGAATTCGAAAACCAGTTTTTGGAAATATTGGAATTAAAAACCGGTTTTTTCAAAAGTTGGGTTTTGTATAAACCCTACATAACACTAGCTGTGTTTGTAATATTTTTATTTTGATAATTGTATGTTCTGTGTATATGTTTATTATGAATAAATTGATACCCTTGAATCGTATTTAGTTATTCAGTTTTGAAATATTTATTTACTAATATCTAATGGTCTATGACAGGGATGCAAACCAAAAGCCACACAGATTCACTGTGACTTATAGGAGGGCCACCAAAAAAAAACCCATATAAAGTTATGTATCTTATCATGTTTTTAATTACAAGTTACAAAGAAACATGATCAAAAGTAAACAAAGAATTTTTAATTGAATTTGTGGTATTGCATTGATTTAACAATTTTTTTTTTTGTGTTAGATTCGAAATTTGTAGGAGCCAAATGCAAAATTGATTCTAAATTTTCAATAGTATGTTCATTAGTTAAGCAGCAGTGCTACTTGTGCACATGTATAATTTTTTAAATTATCTATTTCACACACAAATACAGTAAAAATAAAAAATGTTTATTATTACAAATATTATTATTAATTTTCCTTTATTGTTTAAAAACATCGTTATCAAACCACTGTAAATATAATTTCACATCAGAAAAATATTATTTGAAAATTCATTGTTCAAAACTACAAATAATATTTCATTGATTGTATGGCTTGTTAAAATAACACATGGTAAGGTGGGCTGCCAACAAATCAACAGAGGGCTGCATGCAGCTCGTGAGCTGTGGTTTGTGCATCCCTGATCTATGATATATTTATTTACTAATATCTAATGGCCAAAATAATTGTT
Organism: Olivierus martensii; assembly: GCA_000484575.1. Taxonomy (NCBI): domain Eukaryota; kingdom Metazoa; phylum Arthropoda; class Arachnida; order Scorpiones; family Buthidae; genus Olivierus; species Olivierus martensii. The sequence continues at coordinate 929 of AYEL01080084.1, forward strand.
TGCATGCACATCTTATCTTAAATCGCAATTATGAGGAACATAAAGACATAGTAACCTAAATTTTGTCCATTATAAAATAATGATAAACTCTGCTTATATATAAAAAATTTGGAAAAATTTAAAAACTTTCCAAGTGAGGTGAATAATAGAAGTAGACAGAACAAAATAACCTAAAATTTTATCATAATTAAAACTATGTGCAAAGTTTGAAAGTTGTCTGAATTTTAGTTCTTAAGTTATAAATATACATACATACATACATACATACTAAAATATATAATAGAATAACAATAGGTCCTTGTTTAATATTTCACTATTATGTTGCTAGAAAAATTAAGTTAAAATTTTTAAATTTTTTATCAATTAAGTTTTAATGAAACAGAATAACATCTATTTTTTCTTTTCTTTTCATAAGAGAGAAAAAATGAGGTGAAAACTTATAATAGTTATAGAAAAAAAGACAGCCATATTTTATATAAACCTAAGTCTCTTTTGAAAAGTAGAAGTAAAAATGCAGAACCAAGTGGAAAATTGTAAATATAATGTAATTTTTTTATAATATAATACAATTTTATGGATATATCAGAAATTTTTAATTTCATTAAAATTTCAATGAAGAAAAATATTAATAAAATTTAAAAAAATCTGAATAAAATATGGTATGAGAATACTAAGTGAAATACTGAAAGCTTATTTATCATACAATAAAAATGCTGGTTAGTAAAAAAGGTATTTTAATAATAATGAAGAAAAAGTGAAAATATAGGATTAAAGGTATCTAAATATAAAGTGAAGAGAGGTTTTTGAACTGAAGACAGAATTAGATTTAAGAAAATATTATAGACTTTAATAATAATAATAATAATCGATTTAATACACATTGATTGTTATCTATGTTGCAATTATGATTTTGATTAAAATTCTTGTTTTGTAAAATTCTTTATATTTAATTTATATTGAAAAATATGAAAAATAATTAAACCTGACAGAAGTAATTAATAATAAAAATTTTCTTATAAACTTAATTTTCATTAAAGGATTGGATAATACAGTCTAATTCACAATAAATACTTTATTCTTCTTTATGATTAGAAGATTTTTCTGCTGTTTTCAGTCAGGAAAGTACTTCAAATAAATAATTTACTTCATGGAAAGTGATTCAATACAAATAGTTAATTTAATAAGTTCTCCAAAATACAGTAAGACTTCGTTTAACGTGGGGGATATGTTCCAAGAAAACAAAGCGCTAAATGAAACAAGGTAATTTTAACATGTAAATAATAAGGATAAGTGAAACAGGATAGTGAATAAAAAATATATACATAGCATTTTTTTAATTTTATTTTGTAACATGTATTATTACTGTTGTATTGCATTAATTATAGACATTTTTCATTGCTAATATCGATTTGTATTCATAAATCATTCATGAAAAAATTCTTAAAATTAGAAAATAAAAAGTTTTAAGAACAAAAAGCAGTAATCAGATTGCAGTAAACTATAAACAATGAAAAAATATTGATGAAAGAATAACGTTTTAACTTCAAAGAACTATAGTTTAAAGTGGTAGCATTCAGATTAAAACTAAAATGGGATAATTGTTGTTTTTAATCCTCTAAAATTGATGATGATCATAAATATGTACTCTGATCGCAGCAGACTTTCATACACTGACGGAAAAAAAAATCCCACCACCAAGAAAAAATTATTGTAGAGTAATGAAATTTGGACAATGCATTTGTGTAGTTAACATGTTTAATTGATTAAATTTTCAAGATCACAGGTTAATTTAAGCTCAAGAAAATGCATTTCAAATGTGAAATGCTGTTGCATTAATAGCCGGTGTAACCTCCAGAATTTTGAATGCAAGCCTGCAAACGTGCATGCATTGTGTCATACAGGTGCCGAATGTCACTTTGTGGTATGGAGTTCCATGCTTGTTGTACTTGTTCTGTCAATACTGGGACGGTCTGTGCTGGCTGTGGATGATGCTGGAGTTGTCGTCCAATGATATCCCATACGTGCTCAATTGGAGACAGATCTGGTGATCTCGCAGGCCAAGGTAACATGTCGACACTCTGTAGAGCACGTTGCGTTACAACAGCGGTATGAGGGCGAGCGTTATCCTGTTGGAAAATTCCCCCTTGAATGCTGTTCATGAATGGCAGAACTACAGGTTGAATTACCAGACTGACGTACAAATTTGCAGTCAGTGTGTTTGGGATAACCACAAGAGTGCTCCTGCTGTCATAGGAAATTGCTCCCCAGACCATGACTCCAGGTGTAGGTCCAGTGTGTCTAGGCCGTAGACAGTTTGGTTGCAGGCGTTCCCCTGGCCTCCTTCTGACCAACACACGGCTATCACTGGCACAAAGGCAGAACCTGCTTTCATCAGAAAACACAACAGATCTCCACTCCGTCCTCCAATGAGCTCTGGTTTGACACCACTGGAGTCGCAAACGGCAATGGCTTGGAGTCAGTGGAATGCACGCTACAGGGCGCCTAGCTCGGAGCTGTCCTTCAAGTAACCGATTTCTAACAGTTCGTTGTGTCACTGTGGTACCAACTGCAGCTCGAATTTCTGTCGCAGATGCAGTACGATGTGCCACAGCCATACGCCGAATACGGCGGTCTTCCCTCTCAGTAGTTCCACGTGGCCGCCCGGAACCCGGTCTTCTTGAAGCAGTACCTTCATTTGACCACTGCTCCCAACAATCATGCACAGTGGATACATTCCGGCCAAGTCTTTCTGCAATATTGCGGAAAGAAAATCCACCTTCTCGTAGCCCTATTACACGACCTCGTTCAAATTCGGTGAGCTGTTGATAGTGGCTTCTTCGTCTTCTTAAAGGCATTCTTGGCTAACATCAGCTCAATACGTCAAATTTCAAGGATAAATAACGCTCACAAACTTTACAGCATGCATTTAAAGCAAACCTGATTTGCAAATTCCGAGTGGAGCTACTAGCGCCACACTTATGCGCAAAGCGCGAAATTTGAATCGATGTCATCTTTCAGATGTATAAACACGCCTACCAAATTTTGTTTATCTAACACAAGTCTTTCTTGGTGTTGGGATTTTTTTTCCGTCAGTGTATGTACTGCACTGCACTGCATTGATATCAAATGCACTGTGAGATACATAGGAGTATCAATGCAACTCCTGCGATTTCGGATTTATGTAAGAATAACGGTTTGAAAAACTATGCTAAAGTAAAACAATAAAAATATAGAATTTGAAAAACTGCGTTATACCGAAACAGTGTTAAACAGAGCAGCGTTAAGTGGGGTCTTACTGTATAATATGCATTTCAAATAGATTTAGCAAATACATATTCCATAATGAGATGATTTAAGGATTTTATCCAATGGCATTTGACAAATTGATTAAATGTCATTAGTACAACTGTAAAGTCTACCAAAAATTAGCCCTCAACTGTTACATAATCACTATAATATGATATGTGTCTAATTAGAATAAAAGCTTTGTTTTCATTTTGTAACTTTTGCTTCTGCTCTTGTCAACCTTTTACCAATTTGTATTTTTCAAACTAGCATTTAAATGAGCAGCAGTAGACTGTTTTCGTGAAAAACAAAAACATACAACAGTTCAGCTCTTTGAGCAGGAAGTAACTATCAATTTTATATCAACACTAATAAAGTTAGTGTTGATATAAAAGTGTATTTTACTTCCTGCTCAAAGAGCTGAACTGTTGTAAGTTAAAAGTGCTGAGCAGTATAATAGTATGTTTAAACAAAAACATATTTTATTCAAGTATAACATTTTCGGTACTTTCATGCCCTCTTCAGTACATCAAAAACTATTAATCAATGGTTTTAGAAAAACAACTTATCTATTTTAGAACAAATTCAGAACAATTCAAATCAAATATGAACATTTGTTCTGGAATAGATAAGTTGTTTTTTTTTAAAGTTGATTAATAGTTCTTGGTGTACTGAAGAGGGTACAAAAGTACTGTAAGCATTATCTTGAATAAAATATGTTTTTGTTTTTGTGAAAACAGTTTACTGCTGCTCATTTAAGTGCTAGTTTAAAAAAATACAAAAAAGCTTTGTTAACAAGTAAATTAAGATTATTTGTTTTCAGTTATTATTAAGATAAATGACTATTTTATTTTAATAATAACTGATTTTAGAATAATGATCATTTTAAGTTGTTACTTAAATGAAAGAAGAATTTGTACAACTTAATTTTGGATAGACAAAATATTTAATTATTATATAAAGTGGCATGTCCTAAAGACTATTTTTATGTTGATTTTTATTCAATTTAAAAAGTAAACAGACTTGTTGCACATGGGCTTCATGAGGAATTAAATTTTTTTCAATAACATTGTGTTTATTTTAATTACCTTTTAATGTTGATTCCAAAAATTTTTTGTTTTAAAACTGATTATTTTCTCCAAAATTATGGAATTTTTAAAATGAAAAAAAAATATGGGTAGTTTTGTTAACAAAAAGTATAACAATAAATTACTAAAATAAAAAAATCTAAAATTTCTGTGTAATTATGAATTTTTAATTAAATGAGATTAATACAAGAGTATTTGGATTCTTGTGATAATATAAAAGATCAAACATATTATTCAAAATAGCCACAACTTTTTTTAAATCAAAATATACTTGTCAGATTCTGAATCTAATAGCTTTCAAAGTAGGCTTTTTTGAAAGAATACATTTTATTCACTGATTCTTCCACAATTGAAAATATTTTTTGAATTTTTTAAGATATTCAAAAGTATTTTTGGCAAATCTTTTTTTAATCTTTTGGAAAAGAAAAGCTATAAATACAGATGATTGAATAATTATAATATTCTTTCTTTAGACAAAAACTGTTGTACAGTTTGTAATCTATGAATAAATGCATAGATTACAAACTGCATTATTATAATAATGTATCCAATTAACTGATTTGCATTTCTTCAAGAATATTTTAAAATTATTTCATATACTGTATATGCTATAACATTTTAATTTAATGTTCTCTTATTTTTCTTTTTAAAGATTAAAAAAAATCTGAAATATAATAATATGATAATTTAGTTTTTCTGCTTATGCTAACTTGGATAAAGTCCATAAACTGACTTTTCTTAGATTTCATCAAATGGAGGAATTTTTCATTTTTCATAATAAATATATAATAATTGTAATCAAATAAAAATATATTAGATATAAATTAAGAAATTTTAACTTATTAAAATATTTATTATCTATGATTATAATTTTACCATTTCTTCATTTCTCATTACTTCTTCATAAGTTGGTGGCTTATCAGCTGCTCTAACAGCTGCAATTTCGTCTGCTATAGTAAAAACATCATTTGGCTGACCATTTCTAGTGTTTCGATGTTGGTAATTTCTGAGTTGTGAAGATCTAATTATAATTAATTTCATTTAATAAAATTAGTAGTTAATTTATATTGATATTAACAATTTACAGTCAAAAACATTTTTTTAAATTTACATACTTTTTTACAACACATGCAATGAGAATGCATGTTACTGCAACCATAATACAAGAAACTGCTACCAAAGCTGCAGTATATATTTCATCAGCTTTAGATTTTTGTGTTCCTTTAAAAAATGAGTCTTTTATATATTTATCTATAAACTTAAATGTGAGAAGTGCTCAATAAATAAACTAAATAGGTTTATAACAGAAAATAAAATTAAAATCTTATTTTATATACATATAATATATATAATAATTTATAATGTAATATTTTGCATTTAGAAAATTAGATGAGGATTACATATATTAATTCCAATTTAAACAATTAAATAATAATCATAATGAAATTGTTTTTTTAAATTAAAAAAATTGAATAATTGTTTCAAATAATTTATGATTGCTTATAATTAAAATTTTTTAGCAAAACACAAGGCTTTGAATAATGTTTATATGTTTATATGTTTTATTTATGAGATGATCAACAAAAGGTTTGATTCAAATTAAATACAATTATTCAAATTATAGTAATGTGCTAGTCTTTGATTTCACAATTGTAATTGCTTAATATTAGAGGGACTCAATAGTGAAATTCATGAATAAAACTGGCTTAAATAGAATTTTTTAAAACAATTACAATATTTGTGATTTCTGAATTTTTGCAAAAATTTGTAAAATAGAATGCTAAAAAAAAATGAAATTAGAACAAAACAAAACTTAATTTTTCTTGCAATGTTTTGAAAATAAAATTGAATAAATTAAAAAGCATTGTGATGTTATTAAATATAAGCTGATTTTTTATTCTTTAATCCAAATTATTGCAGTATGAACACTTTCTCTAATCCCAAAGTTGCTTAAATTTAAAGTTAGGGGAGTTATGGCTATGATCTTTTGGATAGGGGTGCAATCATTCATATTTATTTTCTTCTGCATGAAAAGAATAAATATTAATTATTGAGAAACTGGAAATATAAAAAAGGAGATGGGAAATTCCATCTAGAAAAAATTAAGATCTAAAGACTGCAGGAATTGTTTTTTCTTTAGTTAATGCCTATCAATATATTGTAATTATACCTTAATGCAGAATCTACTATGCAGTATTGATTTGGCACTTAGTGACTATTTTTATTTTGCTATGTAAGAAAGCATCTTTCCATGAATAATTTATACAGGATATTGCTAAGAGAATTGCTGTCAAATATTTTATCTAGAGAAAATAATCAAAGATTTATACAAATGTGACAAAAACTGCTAATTTAATTCTATTAAATATATGAAAATTGAGACAGTGATTATGTTTAAAGAAAGAAATATTTATAATTTTTTTATTGAGTACTCCTCATATTTAGAAATATAAGTTTAAAAAATATATATATTCCTTACTTCTTATAATACACATCATTCCATTATATACATAGCCATACATGCATAAGCATTTTTCACTCCTACATACTGTATTATGCATCGTGGAAGAACATTGAAAATTATATATACATTCTTCAAATATATTTGCTAGTATGATAAATAAATTATTTATTAATATAATTAAATTATTTGAATATAAAAAAAAGTCATTATAAAGTTGAATATCTTTTAATTGTTACCTTTTTTAAAGCATCTTTTTTCGTTACTGTAAATAGTGATGTAATTTTGTTCACAATAGCAAACATTCTTGAAACAGTTCATATTTTTATCAATAATTTCACAGTCTGATTTTGTAGTACAGTTCAATTCAAAAGCTGAAATATGGTTTAAACATGTTTGATATATTTATGTTTATCCTTTTATGCTATATATGTAACAAACTTTTAATTTAATATTACCTCTTAGATAAATAATTAAATGAATTATTATTTTTTAATTATTATAATTCAGTTACTTATAATTAACTTCTGACATGTAATATATTTTAATTCAAATAAGAGATTTTATAAAATATGTAATAATATGCTGGAGAAAAGGATTTAATGGATTTTAATTTTCTGTTTTAGAAGAAAATTAATGAAATTAATGGGGTTATAAATAATGATAATGATAAAATTATACCTGAATAATTTTTTAATTAAATAAGAAAAGTAAATAATTAGATTTTTAATTTTCTGTTAACCTGTTTTACATTATGCCCTTTGGAGTGAAAGTTTTGTGAGATAAATATCCACAAGGGGAATAGAAATGATAAAGTTGCTTTTGTAGAATTATTGATAATGTCATTGTAACGACAACTTAACTTGGAAAAATAACTATCCGTATATACAGTAGACCTATTTAATTTTTTTAACATTTATATATATAAAAAATAATAATTATACTTACGAATTCCTTTTAGAAAAGATACTTGCGGCGACCTTAGGGGTTGTTCCATGGAAGTATACTGTTTTGTAGAGTAATTATTGATTCTCCAATGGTAAGAGAATTTTTTCGAATCGGAATAATAATTCTGTACCGTTGGAATATCGCAAACTGATATTTGCGATAATATCAACGGTATACTCCATTGGATTATGAACATTTTCAGGTAGAACGCAAAATCATGTTGTTGACACTACAATTCATTCCATATCTAAGTTTCAAAAGTGCAATTAATAGTGCTGTAATAGGACGGTGAGATATGTATTTATTTTGATAAAAACTCTGACTACTATCGAACATTGTAGCGATTAATGCATCGCACCGTTTTGAAAGTAATCGAAATGAGTTTTTCGTTAAACACGTCCGAAAAGCCTTGGGTTGTCATGGTAACGCATGTGTAGTTCCGCTTGAAATCAAAACATTTCCCTCTCATACTTGATTCATTCACGTAACTGTATTTGTTGCGACAGCATTTACTTGTCAACTCCATCCCTTTTGATTCCGATAAAAACGGAAGTTTATGCGCCAATTTTACAAAATTACACTCCAAATTATCGTTATTATTTTTTTTTTAGTCGCGTCAAAAGAAAAACGCATTACGCGAATTGTTAACCATCCTGCACACACATACACACGCATTATATATATAGTCTATATTAATATAACAGTTAGTATTTTCCAAATCATTAATTTTTAAATTGTTCCCTTTGACTTTTATTATGAAAAAATATCGTTATTATTTTTTTTTTAGTCGCGTCAAAAGAAAAACGCATTACGCGAATTGTTAACCATCCTGCACACACATACACACGCATTATATATATAGTCTATATTAATATAACAGTCAGTATTTTCCAAATCATTAATTTTTAAATTGTTCCCTTTGACTTTTATTATGAAAAAATATATGTAAATTCAATTGGTAAAATTGCAAAATTTGCAATCGAACTTTTTACGCCGAGAGAGTTAACATAATTCGTTTCTGCATGTGTTATTTTATAGGTCGAAATTTCTTCATTTTGAAAGAATTAAAAATTAAATGTCAGTATATGGAACAATGTCATATCCGCAATTAAGACAATTATAAAAAAAAATTATCTGGATGTATATAAACTTCAATTTAACGAAAGAAAAAAGATGATTCGTCACTTCTTTCGATGACGTAATGTTTCATCCATATTCGATTTGTGACGTTTGCATTATGAACCTTAATATAGTTCACTTTATTCGGTACCTCAAAAAAAAAACTCTTGAATTTATTGATTAAAATTGATACGGAAGCTCTCGTATTTGATATGTGGTAACCTCATACATGTATAAAATAATGTCGAATGCACCTACTGTATATAATTTATATATATAGGTTTTTCCAGCGTGTAGAAGTGTATATATTACCGCATGTTGTACCTGGTGTCGAAATACCGCAGTTAAAACATAATATAATGCTCGTAAATATGCGATATGTGAATCATTTATTATGCTAACTCGAGAAATAATTCGATAGGCAAATTAAATAGAATAATAAAAAAACGCTAGCGTAAGGTTTCAATCGATTAAAAAAAAAATAAACTCGCCATATATACCTATAACAAATTAAATGCTGACATTACCTCGCAATTAAGAGAGTTAGTCGCCTTTAAACGTCGATTTTTAATTCTTCGCTAATTTATGGATAAGTTATTACTCGAAAATCTCGTAACAAATTAAAAACTAAATTCAAATAAAATCTTAGTTAATATAAATATATATATATAAACATACTATTTTTTTCAAGTTGGATAATGTTTAAAGAGTAGATTATGACGAAAAAATGACGGTGCTAAATTATAATTTCAAAATTTTTGAAAACAGAAATGATATGTTTTTTTTAATTTTCTTAGAGGAAAAATTAAATTTTGAATTTAAAATTATTATTTTAAAGTTTAGAAAACGATTTGCTCGACTGTGCACACACCGTTTACGTTTATTTACTGGTAAGATGCTTATCTAAAACAAAGTTGTAATTTTGTACACGTTTAGTATAATTGAACTTGAATATTGACCTACAAATGAAAATATAGCAGATATGTTTACTAAAAGTGTAACAAGTGATAAGTTACATAATTTTATGTGTAAGTTAAATATGCAGGAATATATCTGCTGTGATAGAGTGGGGAATTGAAGAAGTCGATCACAGCAGAAAAAGCAGGTGGCGTTGTTGTTGTTGTTGCCGCCAAAAATATAAGCTCTGTAACCGTCATGTTACTCATCGAAGTTGATGATTATATAATTTTCTTTAAGTATGTCATTTAAAGTGATTTTAATATTTATTATATAATATTGTAATATTCCTTCAATTATATAACTATTTAAATAAAAATAAGTTATTCTGGATTATATTTCTTCATAATTGCTGTGTTTGTGATGTGGCCATTACATTCCATCTCTACCCGGAGAATCCAGCGACGGCTGCTCCAGAGTGAAAAATGAAGGCTACACCACGAGACATCCTTCCCCCTGAGGAGTCTCCGTGATCGACCGACTGCAGTCCGGATCAGTCCAACAGCCGATCGATTGCGTGCTTCAGTTGCCTGAATTTCGCAAGATTCCCTTGACTACTAGGAAAATGTTACATTAAAATATTTGGTACAAATATTTGTTTGCTGTGATTTACTTTCTGTGATATTCAGCCTGATTTACAGCTTATAACACGGCACATTATAAAATTTGTAAAGATTTCATAAAATTCTGGAAAATGTCTATTTTGCACATTTTTTTCCTATATAAAATTCAGAATTCTTGTTGAAGTGCTTATAAAATTTTTACAAAGCAACATTTAATTGCGAAAACATATAATTAATCTATAGGGAAATGTTTCGTATTCCGGATTTACAGCTTATAACACGACACATTATAAAATTTGTAAAGATTTCATAAAATTCAGGAAAATGTCTATTTTGCACATTTTTTTCCTATATAAAATTCCGAATTCTTGTTGAAGTGCTTATAAAATTTTTCCAAAGCAACATTTAATTGCGAAAACATATAATTAATCTATAGGGAAATGTTTCGTATTCCTCATGCTTATACATTTTATAAGTAATATAGTTATTGTTTTCGTGCTATAAGTCATTCTCCCGCTATAACAATAAAAAAAGTAATTCAAATTTACGTATAGTGCATTAGACAATAAATTTATAATGATGGTCTAATAATAGGATATCTTGTTTGTAATGAAAAAAAAAAAAACAAAATTTCCTTCTGCTTTTCTGTTTGTTAATATGATACTTTTAGGCTAATTTCTTAATCGATAAAAGAATGAAATTTGGAAGAAATAATTTGATTAAATATTATAATTAATAAAAAAACTTATTGAAAACAAATATATATAATATACAAGGTCTATATATAAAATGTTTATAAGATCTGCAAAAGAAATTTACAAATAAAAAAAGAAAATTCTTCAAATAGACCATCATTATAAAAATTTCAAAAATTATAATTTTAATGAAATTTTATAATGAAGGTTTGTTTTATAATTTTATTCATGATACAAATTTCTATTTAAAATTTTTTAGAATTATTTTGTTACTAAGAAATATATTAAATTAATATATAGTGTATACATTTAATTTTACACATATATTTTAAATTTTATTAATTTTATTATACTTCTAACATATAATAATTTTCGAGGTTTCAAATATTTGGAAAAAGTTTCTTCTTGGAATATTCAGGTGTTAAAAGTAAAGGTCACATATTTTCACCGCAGGTAATATTCATCAAAACAAGAAAAAAAGGTCTTATGAACATAGGTCGTAAAATAAATACATATTGTGATATGGTGCAATCTTTATCGTCACTATAGGAGGTATTTTATATGATTCCCAATTATTGCCACAAATCTTTAGTTCTACGTTTCAGAGAGTCACTTCACTCTTGTGAACACACCTGGCTGCTGTCGAATATGCTGAAAATGAATACACGCTCCTGTATTTTATATGATTCCCAATTATTGCCACAAATCTTTAGTCCTACGTTTCAGAGAGTCACGTCACTCTTGTGAACACACCTGGCTGCTGTCGAATATGCTGAAAATGAATACACGCTCCTGCAATACTTGGATGTCATCCATGGATGTTGAGCATATCAGGGTCTTTAAATGTTCCCATAGCCAAAAATCTAAGATTGGGGAGTCGGGCAGCCAAATTATTGGATCTCTCCTGGAGCTGCAGTAGAAAGTCAGCCAAAAATAACATAACTAATAAAAAATGACGCAGATATCAATCAAGAAGATAGCTTATTATCTTCGAAGATATTAATTGTAGTCCCAATGTTTATTACACTTTTTCCTTGTTTTGATGAATACTATCTGCTGTGAAAATACGTAATAATTTTTTTGTATGCCCTGTATAAGCAAGAAAAATGATTTCTTACATTAATTTGATCCAATTTTTAGTGTTTTAATTTTGTTTGGTCGAAGTTTTTCTTGGTTAATTGTAAGAATATGTGCATGAATAAAAATAAACTTGCTACTTTTGTAAATAAATAATATCATTTACAGGGGAGAAATCATGATAATATTTTAAAATAAATAAGCAAAAATTGACAAATAAATATTTGTTGTAATTAAAAATATATATTATAAATATTTGAGTGTTATTATTATATATATTGAATGCTTTTATTATATATATGTTACCAGCAAAGTATGAAATGTAGGCATTGTATAGAATGCCTAGGCAATATATATTCGAACGATTCTGTAGACGACAGAACATAAATCATTTCGGTTCGGACGAGTTTTGAAAAGGTTGACAAACAAGCCTGTTGTCTCTGCAGTCACAACTCTTCCCAATTGCCATTCGTCTTCTTTAATATTTTACTTTTCCAGAATAATATTTGTATAAAATATAAGAAAGCAATTCCCATTTAAATTTCCCTTTTATCAAAATTTCCTTTCTTTCTTCGTCTCTTTTCTCTTTTTAATGTTGTTGTAAAAGAAATTATTCAAAACTCGGATAAAGTTGCTATTTCATCATTTCAAAATTTTTTGTTATTTTTTAAGGTAACATTTGTTACGTTTTTTTTTTTGTTTTTGTTTTTCGTAACACCTAGAATATGATAATCATCATTCATTTTTCTGAAATACATAAAGAATACGCTAAATACTCGTTGTCAGAATATACTTCTTAATAAATTGGCATTCTTGTGATTAAAAAATCATATCCTTCTTTATTCCTTAAAAATTACAGATTAAAAATGGTCACATTTATTTTTTCCATAATTTCGACGCGTTTTAAGAGTTAAACAGTTCCCATTACAGCCTTGAAATATAATAGTTCCAGTGTAAATGCATCTAGAAGAAAAATAAGATAATTTTACTGAAGCAATCAAAAATATAAATTTGAGAAATTCAGTAGCTTACTAACAACGAAAGTGCTACAGAAATATGACATATCTTATAAAAAAGGTGTTTTGGAGTATCTGGCACTCGACACCTCCTCCTGTTCTCTATTAACCGGTTAATAAAGTAGTTTGCGGATATGAGTATGTGAAAAGAGTAATTACAACACTTCCTAATAATGTGAAAAAAACTTTAAATAATACGCGCGAGGGTGGAAAAAAAAGGTTGGGCAGTGAGATAGAAGCCTTATACTGTAAATACCGGTTCTACTTTATCCCTTATCAGGAGAAAGTAACTCTGCAATCAGCCGAGCAATTCAGCATGTTTAACTAGCTACATATATTCGCATCACGTTAGCCCAACAAAATCTTAAACAGATGCCTTTTGAGAGTGCTACATGATGGTAATTGTTCTATCTCCACCGACATAAGGATTTCTATTGGAAGATGGAGATAGTGATAGACCTTTTTACACCTATATCCCACACCTGCCCGCACCTCAGTTTTAACCCTAGGGATTTGCCACGTCTAGCGATAAAATGGATGTGAGGGTGGGTCCTGCGCCTCTATCCTTAACAATATTGTGACGTATAAGAATTAGAAGCAAGATTTCTAAGATCGCACAGAGTTAGTTTAATTCCTTTCAAGTTCAGTTATGAGGCCTGTCAGAAGCAAAAATCATCCTTTATGCGCCCTTATCACTGCTTTGTTTCGCTCTCTTTCACTTCAATAGTTAAAATTATCTGTATAATATAAAAAATATTATATCCTAGTACAGTTATATTTTGATTCATCCTATTAAAATGATTCTTATTTAATTCATAATACTATTTTACATCTTTATGCTTTCATTTAGAAAGGCTTTAATACAAGAAATCCTTGGTTTCTATCGTTGTCATAACTCTTTTGTCAGTTTATAATTTAAAATTAGTTACATTTTAGCATTTTTCTAATCCGTGTGCCTATCCAAATATGCTATAGACAGATTTTTTGGGGGATAAAGCAATTCGTTCCCTATTACCACGATTCAATTCTGACCTTTCCTAGAGAAGAATCCCAAAAAAAGAATCACTTACTAGTGGGCCAAGATGATGGATGATAGAGATCTACGTCGACAGGATAAATCTAGTAAAAACATCGATAACGTGATCGATTTTCTTCATTAAAAAAGAACTTTCAGTAGGTTAGAAACTCGCATGCAACTTGCTTCGCTTTATCGTGAGGTCACCCCAACAAAAGAAGTTGTGTGAAGTCTTAACGAAGGATTTACTTCACTTTTAAGAATTTCTCAACCGGTGACACTATTAAAGCCGAGAATAGACTGTAAATTATTAATTTTAGATAATTATTGTTATTATTAAAACAAAATAGAACAATAGTTTTCATAATTATAGTTTGCATCACTTGACGATAGTGTACATCTCCAGATAAGAACTAATGTTTATAGTCTTTCATCTGGTATGGTTCGTGCATGTCCAGAACGTTACCTTGCACTTTGATAAGTTTAATTTGTGCAAGAGCGATTTAACTATTCTCAGCCAACTTTATCATTATTAGAAGAGTACCAACTTCAATATCTCTATTCTTTCAAAGCTTTTCGATTGTTTGCTTTGCAAAGAAGTACAAATTGCAATCTTTAGGAAAATTTACCATTAGAATGGATATAAGTCGACTCTATAACGTGTGTTTACATCTTTAACAAAGTGCATCTTATCCATTCTAACAATACTTTTTCAACTTTTCCACACGTGGTTGAACGACCCTAAAAAAATACTTGAACCTTAAAGTATAGATCCAAATAGTTGAACGACCCTTCGAGTTTTAAATATTTTAAAAATAAACATCGTTCTTCCCTATAAGATCCAGATTTACGTGACTGTTTATAGCGTAAATTTTTTTATTTTTTTTATTTTTTCAAAATAAGAGTTTACATCTTTAACAAAGTGCATCTTATCCATTCTAACAATACTTTTTCAACTTTTCCACACGTGGTTGAACGACCCTAAAAAAATACTTGAACCTTAAAGTATAGATCCAAATAGTTGAACGACCCTTCGAGTTTTAAATATTTTAAAAATAAACATCGTTCTTCCCTATAAGATCCAGATTTACGTGACTGTTTATAGCGTAAATTTTTTTATTTTTTTTATTTTTTCAGACGTCCACGAAGTAGCCACGAGGGGTTCGATTTCGAAAATCGATAATAAACTTGTTTGCATTTAAAAACATTTTTTTTTAATATCGATATTTATGAATTTTTATATCGGCAAAGATTTAGATTGATTTCTTACTTTCGCCGGGTCAATCTGTAATCAATTTGTAGCTTGTTGGATTTTTACGGTTGATTTGATCCGCTCATAAAAACGATATTTCTGTAAACATTTTAAACGATCGAAGAAGAAAAATACGATGATGGGTATAGTAATTGAAGACTAGTTACGTGTTGCAGTTTGGAGTCTAGCGTGTAATAATGTGTTTGCTTGTGTTAGTAAATGATCGATGGCTATTGTTCATTCTTGTTGTGTAATGAAGTGGTATATATATATAGTCAATTGATGTTAGTGGTGCACAATGAGTTAACAGAGAATATCTCCTTATATAATAGCATCGCATACTTTTCAAAGTTTGCGTAATGAGTTTAATAATTTTTACACAAATGTAAATTTAAAAAAAAATGGAATAAAATATTGAAAGTACTGAATGTTATCATCATTCAAAAAAAAAAAGTAATAATAATAATTAAAAAATAAAGTTAACGTTATATGAACTTTAACTGGTGGAATAAAATATTGAAAGTACTGAATGTTGTTATCATTCAAAAAAAAAGTAATAATAATAATTAAAAAATAAAGTTAACGTTATATGAACTTTAACTGGTTTTGTGTTTATTTTTATTCTTTGCAAATTGCTCACTCCATTTTTTCCCCTATAAAAGTAACTGGTAACGATCTTGACCTACATAAGCCATACTTTTTTTTTTCAAAACAGATTCTTCCGGAGCTGATTTTTCCATCAAGAATATTTGTAACTAGTTAATGCTAATAAGATTCTTGTACATCTTACAAATCGATACGATTTCTTTTATTATGACACACACAAAAAAAAAGATTTAATCCATTTAGAAATTAGTCGGAATCGATACCATTTTTATATCTTTGAATCAAATTTTCTAATCGTCGCTTATCGTATATATAAATCACAAATGAGGAATTAATTAAAACATGTTTTCGATATAATTCCTATTATAAATACACGAAGTGGTATTCGTTATTTTTATTAAAATATTCATTGGGTCCTCGATGTTTACATGGACAAATTAATCATGTATAAACTCTACGAGGATAGGCTTTAAGATCTACCTGATAGAAATTTTTGATTAATTAATGCTTCATAAAATCTGAATATTTTTATTCTGTAATCTAAATGCCAGAGTTCTGTCTTTTGTGTCAAGTTATCGAAAAGTTTCGTAGCATAAATCATGAAGTAGTGCTTTTGTTATGTGACTAAAATGATGCCGATCGGTGAACGGGCATAGATGCATAAATGGTAAACAGTTTTTTTATTTGTAGTCTATGTAACGGCTGTGGGAGTGCCGATCGTTTTGTGATGTTAGGAAATAATGGCAGTAACCGAAAAGATAGCGTTAACAACAGCGTACGTAGGCGCGACATTCAAATCAATCACGTGATTAATAGTAATAAACGGATCCCATGCACGGATACTATTTTATTATGATGGATCATGTGATCAATTGTAGCATAATAGAGACATCTATAATGGATTATTTCCTTTGTAGTTACAATAAATCATGTGCAAATTACAGAATAAATGGATCAACTTCCATTATAGATCGTGTGTTTAGTTACGGCATGATGATTCATTACGTGTATACAATATTCCGAAAAAAAAATTAATTTATTATCAAACTGGTTTTTCGGATAATTTATCTCTTTCTATAATTTATTATTATCTAGTAAAAACCATTAATTTCGGCAGGTGTAGAGCCCATGTGACACAAGTTTTGTTTGTTAATGTATACTCTATACGCACTTAATTCGCACGTTATCGGTGCTATCCCGTGTCGGATCCTGTGATCGCCTACGAGAAAGAATTCAAAATGCAACTTTTTAAGGACATATATAGATTTTAATCATTACTTGAAGGACTGTTCTACATCCAATTAGGTCGACTTCTCATCATTTACCATAGGGGGTCCTTTAACAAACAATCGATCCCATTTTGAGTTTTCTTTAAAGCTCTTTGTTTGAAAAACCTCATATTGCTCTCTAATGCTATCTCATTAGGGATATATAACTTTATATCCCTGGGGAGGATAACTAATTGCATACGGAGGAATATTTTTGATATGAGATCATTCTAGTTGTAGTATTTTTCTCCTAACGATTTTAACTGATTAAACACGTGCATGCTAGTGACATATGCTCGGTGATACTAGACGCATTCGATTGCTTAGCAGTGACATTATGACATTTACGACTTTGCAATGGATAATGCCAACTCTAGATAGATTTTCAAAACTGCAGGCCACTCACCCAACCACTTAATCGTGATGAATCAGTGAGACTGTCTCTTCTTTTATCGTCTCTCATCATATCTAGTTACGTGGATCTGTGCTTTCACGGCCAGACTCAAAGCTTACAATCGCATCGCGGAGGTGATAAATTGTGACAAAAACCATCTGCTCCAAGGGTTAAGTCAGTCATTACACCATATTGTCAGCTTTAATTCCCTGGCATCGTAAATCTGAAACCAAAAATGAAGATTATTCTTATGTTAAGGGAGAAAAATACTGCCGCTTATCTAACTTAAGTAACTGAGAGATGGCAATCTTGCATTGTTTGGGGTGCTATTTTATGATTTCTTTAAGGCATAAAATATGCTAGAAGTGAGTGAATAAACTTATTGTGGTGCTCACCTATTCTTATACAGGTTCTCGATCACGTGATAATATCTGAAAAGGTAAATACTAGTGAAATATGATCTATGTTGCTGAAACTTGCACGCAATTTAAGAAAATTTTCTGTCTGAAGTAGATAAAAGAAATTTAGAAACACGAAAAAGTACAGATAAAAAGATATATTTTTATAACTGAACTTATAATATAAGAATACAACGAAAAAGATAAATTCGACATAAATTTAAATTTCGAAAGGAAATTTAAACAGCAAAAGTTACATTTTTATGTTATTACTAAAAATAAACCTTATGATGTTATCTGAAAAGGACACACCTCAGAAAGAATCAATTAAAGAGCAATAGGTTTCATCCTAAAGTGGACAAGAAGCGAGGAAAACAAGACAGAAACAAAACACTCCATCCAGAAACAAGCCGAACACAAGCAATTCTCTAGAGAAACAAACCCCAAACTTTATTAAAATCAAGCTTGAACATAAAGTGGATAAAACAACTCTTGATAAGAGCAAGAAAATAAAAATTCCTTCCATAAACTCGGTTGAAGATGATGGATTAGATTCTCGGCTCCAAAGGGAGAATCTTCTACTTGTCAATGGCCACCTTGGGACCATCTGCTTTAAGATGATAAAAGTAAAGGAATACAACAGTTTCCTTAGCTATCAATACGAATTTATCGACAGTTTGTGATTTATATGTCTACCTCTGGGACTGGTGATCTTCTCTCTGCACCCTATACTAACCTATACTTATTTTTCAATTTTTTTTACATCCACAATCGACTTTTTTAAAGAAAGTATATATATATCAATATATCTCGACATTTTTTTATTTACATAATTCTACCAATAAAAGAAGAAGCAGAAATCGTAAAAATCTTATTAATGCAGCACAGTTCTCCATTCATAGATATAATACTCTGACCAAGGAAAAAAATAGTGTATAAACTTGAAATTTGCATATTTCCTTCTATTTTTTTTTGTTATAATCGCAAAATTCTTAGTTAAAATTTTGTTTCTTTCTCATTATGCATCGCTTGATTACTTTGCTCGACATTTTTATGTTCTTTCGCTACACTCCTTAAGTATTTTAAAGTTAAATATGAGGATTCTATTTTTAACTTTTTTCAGCTGCAACGAACAAGCTGATTAAACTCTAGATATCTTAAGCTGGCATTCGGACCCTTTCCTCATTATTGAAAATTTTCGGCATTCTGTGATGAATACCAATTATTAATAGTGGAGAGTGTAATGAAATGCGTGGATAAAGGAGGAAGAAGTGCGGCAAGACCGCATTCCGCCCTCCTATAATTCGATGCATCAATCAAGAGTGCTGCGTGTGTCGCCATCTGTTAAGATTGATACGTGGCTTTGCTTGACAAGTGAAGTCTTGGTGGAAACATCTAAAACTTTCATTTTCACCATGCTTGCTGACAAATACTTTCTTGTTTCAAAATAAATAACAACGAGGCTTGTTAAATGCTTATAAATCAATCTCTATCGTCTCTATTTGCAAATATTTGAAGATCGCTTATCTGTCTTCATTACATTCCTGGTCCTCTCGTAATGATTTGTTATACGTCTAAAAATTTCGCAACTTACTCGACGAAATAAAAGAGCTTTCTTCCTAGAAATGCAGGATTAAAAATCATTGTCACTAATTTCTATATTTTAGGAATTCCAATTAAAGGGTTAAATGAAAACAGATGTTTTCTCGTGACAATCTTTTTCACTTCGAACCGTTGTAGCACAAATTTAGAGAAATAAAGTTATTAAAGGCATCGAATGCTCATACTGAACTGATTAGTACAGTATAAATGTCAAAGGCCTCTAAACTAACAATTCCCTGGCAAAGTTTCGGAAACCAATTAGGACCAATTTACTATTTCTTTTTAGAACTTGTACCTTCTGAACAAAAGTAGACCGAAAAGTCCGGATGTACGGCTGAGCCTTCTATTATTTAATTTCCTGTACAGCTATTCTTTGAAATATTCGCGAATTAACTACAATATCGCGTGTACAGCTTCCCTGTTTTATTCTGCACCAAAGTGTGAGCAGGAAACTCACATAAGTTGACTCATGACAGAGGTAGAAGTTCGAAGCCAATGTAAAATTTAAAAAAAAAATCGATTTATCCCCTTCTCCACCTTCTCTATGTTACCCCCGTCTATTCTACCCAAAAATAAGAAATTTCGTTAGAGTAAAAGTAGTTGTTTGTCATCTAAAAAGTTGGACAAAACCGAAAAGTAAAATGATTGATGAGCTTCGTCAGAATTTCCTGAGTCCGAGATTGTCGACTTCCGAGTCTGGACCCAAGAGAGGGTCACACCCTGTAGCGATTATGAGAGTTTCAACGAGACAGGTGCTTCGATCTGACCAATTTTTGCTTTTATTCTAATCTTTTATTAATTCTTGATTTCGTTTCATTCAATTAAACTACCCTCAATCCTTTCAAACTCGATTTTTGTTTCGACTCGTCTCAATCCTTTCTCGGTTCGGTTCTTATCGCGTTTTCTAAAAGTTTTTTTTTTATATTTTAAAAAATCGGGTATTAAGCTTACAATCTTTAAAATCCTTTTATAAACAAACTCTTTCGATCGAACCTTATCACAGCCTAGTAGATCGAGTGTTCCTGATCAACATAGCTTATCTATTATTACCAAAAAAAGTTTGCTAAAGTTTTAACAGTTTGATTGACATCTCAGAAACGTAATTTTTTATACTGCAGTTAAGTATTTGTTCCTATATAATCTGTAAAGATCCTAGATTAACATCGTCAATATTCTATTATTTAAATTCCCGTTTCTCATAATAATTTGGGATTTAATCTAACTAAGATAGTTATCAGAAGTGTTATTTTTTTTAAACCATCGTACAACACGATACAAAAAGTTGTCAGAACTCTACCAACTAAAAATGAGAGTTACTTATCATTTTAATTAATTATAATCCTAAAGTTCTACTTTTCCTATGACACGGGACTACTTACACAACAATTACATCAGATTAATGGAAAAGCGTGACAAATTAAGATCTCTAATAGCATTTAATAATTAGTAAAAGTAAAAAGCGAACTGGAAAATATTTTAATTATCGAACATTTTAACGAAGGTAGAAAATATTATCGAGTCGATTTAAGGCTCTTTTAGAATGACAGAGTCACGTTTCGTGTGCAAATGACACGAGTACTTTTATTTTTTTCCTTTTAGAAAAGTGGCAAGGGAGAACAGGTAGGAGTTATTGCTAGCGAATCCATCCATCATTCGTCATTAATCAATTTTACTTTAATGAATGCCACTTCAATAAATTGCTTCACCCTACTCTAGATATGATTTTGTTAAATATTTTTTCTTTTCCATCGGGTGATTCTCTAGTCTCTGTCCTTTATCTATTTCGTGTTTCATTTATTTTTTACGCGTATTTGTTTATCATTAGTCTTTGTTATGCTTGTGTCACTTTTCCTTCGACTCTTTTTTCACTTCCTTATTTTTATTTTCGTTTTCCTGGTGTCTTACTTTCATATTGATTCGCTGTTAAATTATTTTTCACAATACAACTGCGCTCTTTTTCACGTAGTCTACACTTAATGTTTTTCGTATTTTCTCCGATTTCTTTCCATCATTTTTTTTTACTATATCGCCATTTTTATACTTTTTTTCTTTTTTCCATTCCGAAACTCGAATCTGTATAATTATTCTACTTTTTATCGTCCTAAAGTCTTTGTATTTTTTATATTTCACAACCACTTTCTCGTTTTTTTTTTCTGAATTCTCTTTATTGCTTTAACCTCCTCCTTAACCTTTTTCACAGAACTGTTTCCATCAATCCAGTTTAATTAACTTCAATCCCTTATTAAAATCATTCATTCTTTCTAAATTCTTTGCATCTCCCACAGAAACAATCATTAATTAAGAAAGAAATTTCGATAGATTATGAATAAAAAAAAAGAAAAGAGAGAGGGAGAAAGCTAAAATCGTACGATCTGCCTAAAATTCATAAATGGCAAAGGAAGCCAAGAGCAGCAAAACATCCATTATCCATCCATGTTGACATCAGATTCTTTCATTTTCCTTCCTTTAAGCAAAGCGGGGAAGTAATTAGTAAAAGTAAAGCCAATACCGTAATGAACGTTAATGATGTAACGACCTTTATTCGGTTAATAGGCTTGTAATGACTTAAGCAACTGCACTTCTACTTGCACACAACTTTTTACTGGATAATTATACGAATATAGAAAGCCACCTACTAAGCAATAGGACCTTCTAAAATCTTATATTGCTTCCTGTTAATATACATCTTTTAATAAGAGAGAGAAAATATTTATATATAAAAAAAGTTTATTAAAATTTTGTTATTACTGTAATAGCATTTTAAAGTCATCACTAGTCCTATATTTTGACGGAAATACATTGATCAACAAAATTTTATTATGGTAAATTATTACTATATTAGCACATGTGGTCATTGAAATCCAATATTAATAAAACAAACGTGTTGTATTAACAGACTGATTATCAGTTAGTTAAACATTTCCTCATGTTAATTTTAATTAATTTTTAAACGCTGTTAAACGTTATCATCTGTACTTTTGTAAAACCCAATAAAGTATAATGAATAGCGAGATAAATCGAGTTTAAAAAATGTAACAGTAAACGTATAATTAAAGACAAGTGTTTCGCTTAGTAAGAAATTCCATTGTTGTATGGATAACATTCGAGAGAATTACTGATAGGTTTAAAATTACTACAGTAATATTATTGTAGTAGTAGATAAATCATTACAAGATTATTTATCAACGCCTCCGATGCATCGGTGTCGTATTTTTATTATTATAGTAGTATTTGCAAAACAATTCTTCTTTTATTTAGACAGACTGGATGCTCACAAATTTTTGTGTCCACTTTTAGTACTTTCGACAGACAATTAATAAAAATGGAGAATTGTTACTGCAGCAGTATTTCTGAAGGGAACGAGGAGGAGTTGTTTTTCAATTTGTCGGATGATTATGAGTTATTTAAGGGGGTGCGTTAGGAAATTGATCTTGTGTACTGGCTTGGCATTGTCAGAAAGAAAGAAGTTCCAAACAGGGGAAGACCTTCTCCCACAGGGGGCATCAATCAGCTGGAACAACATCCCGGAGAGATACATTATGAGGCAGAAAAGCTGCAGCAACAAGTTGTTGTTGACAAAGGAGGCAACACACCTTCTGCCCTTCTTCCTATTCAGGAAGCTTACTGATCCGTTAAAACATTCTTCCCTTACTTTTTGTTGCCGGGACGGTTTTTGACAAAATGAATGAAATTTTCTGTCTGAAAAGAGAGTTTATGTTGATGCGTGACGATCGATGGCAGAACTAAAGTAAAAATTCCCATTTAAAATAATTGATGCTGCACCATTTCGGATAGTAAATCGAAGCAAAGTGGATTTTTCCTCTTCTTTATTTTTAGATATAAAAATCGAGTTTTGCTTTTACTTTTCTTAATTGGATCTCGAAATTAATAAGTTGAAAAGCCCTTTTAGTAGTCATTCTAATGTTTTGTAGTCGTTAGACAACAGTGAGTTTAGTTAATGATATTAATATATATATATATTATTTTTAGTCAACTGTTTACAATCTATATAAAGAGAATTGAATCCAAATTAATTATTCTTTTTGATCGACAGGATAAAAATTAAATAAAGCTGAAGAAATCGAAGATACGGCATCATTCTTATCAGATTTATTAAGGTTAATACGACTCGAACGAAACTGCAGAATTAAATAAAATGACGGCATTAAAGGATGTAAAATATTTAAGTAAAGATCCGAACTGATATCAAAAGATAAGTTGATACAAGAGGAGAACTGAAATAAAAGATGTAGAGGAATTTGAGAATGTAAAGGATACAATTAATTAACTTAAAAGGACAATAAACATTGTTTAGTATAGCGAACAGACGGACGGAATTTACAAGGAAGGATATCAAGAAAACTAACAGTAGTAGTAGTGACAGAGGGATGGATAAACGGCAAACTCTTCCATCATTCATCTCATCAAGTGCATTACTTTTCTTCTTCATCAGCATTTCCTTCTATGTAGCTAAATTGTTTGCGAACCGACGAGCGTGTCAAAACATTTGGACGTTTTCATTTACACCACATTAAATTTCAAGAGTTAACTTCTCCGAAATATACTCTCCACTTTACTTAACTTAACATGGCGTAATAAAATTTGTCTGCGAAAAAATTTGCTCGGACGAATGTAAATGAGAATCGCAAGAAGTGATTCGACTTGTCTAGACTTTGCTATCGAGTGAAGAACTCGGCATCGATCCTATTTAAATCTGTAATTACATTTGCTAAGGAGATGCGAGTTAACCTTTTTTTTTTTTCCTTTTTATAAATACAATCTACAACAAGAAATTTAATTTGTTTCCAATTTTGATTAGTTTAGGAAAGAAAGAAGAATGAAATTTAATTGCTTAAATTGTTAAAGCCGTGATTTTAGGTTATGAATATATAAAAGAGATGGAGATGAGCAAGTAAATAAATTAATTAATCATACAAACCACGAATTTTCCAATTGAGTTTTGAATAAATTGGCATAAACTTAGTGTAACAACTTACAATCCAAAATGGAACATAAAATTTGACCATAAGATTGAGGAATATAACGGAAGATTCGATTAATATTAGCATCCTGGAAGATAAATAAACTGATCCTTAAGATAAAAAATATCTCCCATCTAGTAGGAATTATAGGAAAATGATAAACGGATTTTAGGATAAATACGAAGAAAGTTTAATACGAGTAAATCTTCATTGAATAAAAGATAAAGTAGCGAAGAAGGTATTAATGAAGCAAAGGAGAGATTTATAGGATATAAAGTAGATACTATAGGATAGGAGAAAAATATCTGATAAATAGAGGAAGCATCTTATTAATTCATGAAAGTAAAGCAGCGAGGACACGAAAGATTAAAACCTATTTGTTATCCTTTTACCGAAAAGTACGGCCGGCTTTAATGGAAAGAAGTAATTCGATTTTGAAACTCCGCTAATGTGCAGAAGTTAAATTTGTTTAACATCATCAACTGATTATATCTGTAATTAAGATTAAATAGGGCGATATAATCACCGGTTAACCGATTTTCCGGTAGTTTACCGGCTTAATAATTATTGTCTATCATTAGTATCGCGTCGTATTTAAAAAATTTTTTTTGCAGAGACTTTTACACGAGTTAGGCAGAATAGAGTCCTTTTATTAAGTACTGGATATATTGTAAGTTTAGCCATTTTGTTCTTTAAGTGCCAAGATAGAATGTTTGTTTTTTAATCTGATGTTTAGAAGCAATTCTTCGAGTTTAGTTTATTATCCTTTTTTTTTTTACTCTACGTATCGCAGAAATGAAACTGATAAAACAATCTTATCTAGAATAATAATAAAGATAAAAATAATAACCTATCAGTGCGCGACTTTGTAGTTTAACTGCTATTTTATCGCTATTTCAGTGTGTAAGTGCCACAAAAATTTTTATGCCCTTTAAAAAAAAAAGTCAAACTGTACATTTTTGCTTCGATTATATTCGAAAGTTATAGTATCCTCCACTTTAAACGGTGCCTTCTTTTTCTTTTTCCACTTGAATACTTTTTAAAAGAGGATTTTAAAGGAAAAAATGATTTTATTTTATATTAAGAGGCTTAAAATTATCAAAATCAAGCCAAAGAAGAGCCTGTTTCATCATTCATTCAGAAAATTCCATCAGTTTTCCCTAAAGAAAGACCCTAAAGAACCTCATCGATTGGGAAGGAGTAGGTTATTCTAATTCTCTTTCATATATGTATATCATGAACTTATAAAATAAATATGATTAATAAAGAGAAAAAAGCATTTTTTCCCTTTTGTGCAGAGACTTGATAAGCAGTTATGATCACCAGTTTCTTTTCTCTGCTCGTTTAATGCTGTAAAAGAGACTAAATAGGTTATAAATATGGGAAAAGGAGTGAAAGTGCCCGGCTTTATCCTTCATCTGATGTGTGTTTACCTTTGCACGTATATTTTATCAGGATGACAAGCCATCAGTCCGACTCCACCCTTACTATCGTGCATTGTGATGCCGCTTCCATAACAACACTGTCAGTCTCCACCCTGTTCGTTATCGGTCATCTATCGGTTGTAAATATAGAGAAGTGCAATATATGGACTTTATACTCACACTTCACAAGTTCTGGGTCAAGTTCACTGCTCCTGCGGTGTGATCGTTATCTCTGTCTTTGCTTTGTTCCCCTTTACTCTCTTTGTTTTTCACCTTTTATTCTGATCTAACAGCCCTTACAGATTTTATTTTTCTTTTCTTCTTTAAGAAAGAAGCATTGCCACAATTCTTGATCTTACTTTTAATCCTCTAATAATCTTTAATTTTGACTTAAGAGTCATGCTTATATATATAATAGAGGGATAATATTTTGTCTAACACTTAAAACAATAATTAATCGATTTTCTTGCTAATCATTCCTCATCTAGGCAGTATTTTATACAAAATAATAATAATAATAACTGACTTGACGTCCATAAACTTAATCATATATTTTTAAAGGACTTATCATAACTTTCTAGCAAGTATTAAATATAGAGCAGATATTACAAGGGCAAATAAGAATATTATTATTATTGTTGCAATTTGTCACGAAACAAATTTGCTTATTTTATCTTAAGATAAAAAAAAAACGTAAAACTGTTTAAGACACTTTTAATCCTTGCAATAAGAGTCATGCTTATATATATATAATAGAGGGGTAATATTTTGTCTAACACTTAAAACAATAATTAATCGATTTTCTTGCTAATCATTCCTCACTTTTAATCCTCTAATAATCTTTAATTTTGACTTAAGAGTCATGCTTATATATATAATAGAGGGATAATATTTTGTCTAACACTTAAAACAATAATTAATCGATTTTCTTGCTAATCATTCCTCATCTAGGCAGTATTTTATACAAAATAATAATAATAATAACTGACTTGACGTCCATAAACTTAATCATATATTTTTAAAGGACTTATCATAACTTTCTAGCAAGTATTAAATATAGAGCAGATATTACAAGGGCAAATAAGAATATTATTATTATTGTTGCAATTTGTCACGAAACAAATTTGCTTATTTTATCTTAAGATAAAAAAAAAACGTAAAACTGTTTGCATCGTCGATAGAGTGTGAAGGTCAGACGACTTAGGATATAGATGGAGAATCTCTCTTTTATTATTAAAATATTTGACAGCAAATTAGTTAAGTCAGCATTTTTAGTTATGCACAAGGGGAAAGAGATAAAGCACAGTTCATAACTAAACTGCGCTTTGTCTCTGCAAAGAGCTTATGAAGAGTTCTCCCCTCGTCAGCAACTTTATTAGTTAGGTAGCATTTTGCTCATGCGTGTACTATCAGATGAAACAACTAGTCTTACTACTTACTTCCTTCGGGTGAGTTAGCGAGCAAATTTTTAGTTTTAAAAATCGTTTGAAAGCTTTTTTTTAATTATTTAAAAAATTCCCTGAATTATTCGCTTCCGAAAATAATTAAATAGTAAGTTCACATTCTGGAAATAGGAATCTATCTCGACGATTTAGTAGTGAAAAATCTTAAAAAGTCATAGATTCCTAATGCAATCATAATGTTCTCGTGTTGTCATCAGATAGTGATTAATTGCTGAAACTATAAAAATAAATAAAAAAGATCTTTTGACCCTCTAAATACAGTAAAAACAAACAATCGGAGTTTGACTTAAGTTTAAATAATCTTTTATCAAAGTTGAGATCATCGTTAAACAAAATATGGGCCTATATACAATAAGGATGAAGGGCCCGATATATTTTAACTGTTTTATAGAAATATTGCAAAGAAAGATCTCGACAACAACATAAAAAGGATTTCGGAAGAGATGATACTTATTATATAAAAATAATGATTACAGATAATATGTTAGATTGTTCTATTTTATCATTAATTATTATGGTAGTCAACCTTATCGGAAACCTTGAAGGGTAAAACAAATTTTGAGAGACTCAAATTACAGCATTATAGGGTCTTCGTGTTTAGTAGGGGATTTAAGGAGATATCTAATCATGAAATTGGTTTGCGAGATCGGAAATATAGGAAAAAGAGATGAATGGCATCAGTAATAACCTCCCACACTTCACTTATTTATAATTACACTATTTGTGACATCGGGAGGTAAATAAATCGAGGAAAAGAAGATTTTTTCCCGTTAAACATCTACAAATTGCTTCTTCGACAACCTTCGCCTCTCTTCTTTGGGTTGTTTCTTGCATCTAGAGAAAGCTTTACGAGAGCAGCATATCCTGTCACGCTTCACGCACGAGTTTCGAGGTAATTTATTAGTCTAAAAGGTTCAATTCGGATTTTAAGTGGAGAAAGATGTTCCATTAACAGTTTAAAATTATCTTTCGTCTCAGAACGAAAATCTTGGTGTGAATAATGACCTTACATATATATGTACATAAGAGAAGAGGTTCCTCTTATGTTATGTGTACATAGTGTAAATAAAACTCGAAGATACACTAGAAGAATACTCAATTGTTCCCTTTAGGAAATCCATATTGATTCTAGCTTGTCTTTGTATATTTTCTATAACACTATCTCTCAAAGAAGATTCACATTTAATATTAATCACAAAAAATAGAATAGTCGATTTTTTAACTGAAAAATTAATAAAACTGATCTCCAATAAACAGTCGAATCTCTTAATTATTACATGAATAATATTTTAAAAATCAATCCTTTGTCGATTTCGAAATGTAAACAGCGACTAATGACATGTTTATAATAAAAACAAAACAGAAACTTTGGACTCGTAACAGATGATTTATTCAGACTGCACATTCCTCCACGCTCACTAACTCACTCTTCCAAAATGACTTTGGAAAAAAACTACTATATAAAATGTTATAGAGAAGAAGAGGTCTTCAATCAGTGAAAACTTTTAGCGAGTTTTGAAGAGGATGATACGCATGTGACACTTTAGTTTAATAGATAAAAAAAAACCTTGCGCTGCATAAACATCCTGCGTTCAATCATCGCTGGAATATCTGGGAGGTCAGTCCAAACAACCGACAAACATCTCTTCTTTCCTAGTATATAAGCCAAGCGATTTAGTTCAGAAGAATCACGTGATTTTTTGCTTTCATCACAAGTTTACTAGATAATCAGTTTTATTCTTAAACAATATCACGTAATTTTCGGCAGCTATTTTCGCTACTTTAGATATTCTTTTAATCTCATCACTTACGGATCCTTAGAATATTAATTTTTTTTATATTCGCGAAGATATCAAAGAGCTTTATAAAAATTTGAAACACCTGGGGCTCTTCTTTGTTCTGACCACACAGCTAGAGATGATGCACGATGCTGGTATTTGTCTACTCTTCCACTTAAATTGTTTTCGTCTCTTTTTTCTTTTTTTCCAACTCGCCTCAACTTTTTTTTGTTTTGTTCTTCGCACACGGTCAAGCAGAAAATCACCAGTTTCTACAACGCCCACCTGTTTTCAATTTTCGCACCTGCTTGATCTCTCTCTACCAACGAAATTGGAGTCTTCGCAACCAAATAACTCCATCAAAATAACTTGGTAAGGATTGGAATTATACAATTAAATAATTTCGAAGTTGTAATTCCTATTAATTACTAGTGTAAGGCTCAGTTATCTACTACAAGTACACGGATACTATATAATTAACAAAATTCTACTGGAATTTATAAATGTCCCCAGATCTTGAGAACTAGTTGAAAGAATGGAAGGTTCTTAAAACAAAAACTTTCATAAAATAAGAGAGAGTTGTTTCTAGGCAGAAAAATATTTTTTTTTTATTATTAAAGCTTCACTCAATTTCCCATAAATTTTCAGATTTAAGATGGAGTAGAGCACTTATTACAATAGTTCTATCAGATTTCTATTAAAACTAAAAAGACACGCTCGGCTGCACAAAAACAAGGCAAATATTGCGGGGGGCAAACAATAGCCATCCCGAAAGGGCCTCAGGCAGTCAGACGCACCAGGTGAGTTACAATATTACAAACAATGTGCCCACTTCTCTGACAAAGCCCGCACGTCCTCATTCATACAGTCAGCCCTTGGGCCTTTATGCTGTCCACCTTCTCGAATTACTGACGTCACGGACCAGAATTTTTTCTCTCCCCAAAAAACGGAATCTGGGGATTGTAGGAGTTATAACGCTACCAAGAAAGTGGTGAAATGAGCACCTAGTAGGGCCACCGCAGAGTTCTGAGAAAAGAGTTAATGTCTTAATTTCGGTCTTGTGCGGCTTTGTTTGTCATTTCCTCAACGGTGAGGGTAGTAATTACGGTGACACGTTTCCGTCATTGTTACCGTCTGCGGTGACGTCACTATTAATGTTGATGTCTCTATTAATGTTCTCCTTACTTGAAAGAAAAATGGCCATTATCGGTAAAAACTAACAATTTTATTTTTCCTGACCTTTATCGTATAAATTAAGGTTATACACAATTCCTCTATCATTAACGAAAAGAGGCCTCATAATTCCACACATATCTCGTATGAATGACTAAATGCAGTTTACACATCTTTTTTTTTTGTTAGTGAGAAACATCTAAAAAAAATTAATCACAAAATTTAACTAATAGATATTAAAGGAATAAAACAAATAATAACATTTTCAAGTGCAACAAACAGTGGTAAGGGGCGAAGGACGAATTTTAACTGTGAACTCAAGGTCGGAGTTTGACATCCAACAGTAGCTATTAAATTTTACGACACCAATTCCAAGCGATGGAAAGACGAATCGAAAGTATCCTACTCGAAGTTTATTTTTACAATAAGGCAATCTTATAGGCGCTAAACATACCTGAAAGCATAAACTGTTTTGGAACTATTGAGAAAATTTTCAAGCTTACTGCACTAACGTCCTATCCAAGGGAATGCTATATGGAAGTTATATACACCAGTCTAATTTAAATCGCATAAAAGGCCAAATTTGAATATAGTTATATATGCAAACAAATGATCGTTATTGTAATGAAAATAACATTATGGTATTCATAAAATGCTACAATAGTAACAATGACCATAAAACTAGCTATAACAAAGTAATAAATTATGAAAACGTGTTTATATAGCGTTATCCGTGCTAATGGTGTAGTAAAGTAATATTCCTCGCATCAGCTAAATTCTACCATCTTGGTTAGTGTTATTAATGGTCCACTTCATGTGCAACCTATTATTTGCACATTTATATATGTAAACTGGTATAGGACTATATACTTCGGTATCTTTTCTCCATAAATAACACGAAAGTATGCACCTTTCCCAAAGGGATAAATCTATCACGTGACTATCTCAGCGTGACCAGGTGTCTCTTTTACGATCCCAATAACCTGTCGTTGACAAGATGACAAAAGGGCAGTTTCTCGTTTGAAAGGGTTGTAATTAAGGCCCTGACAAAGCAACAGTAGCTTCCTTTGAACAACGACGAAGTTGTGTGTCCTGGTAGGGCAATTTTCTGTTAGAAGACTCGTCTTTAACTACATTAACCCCATCGTTTTCGTTTTCCGGAAACGGAGTTTTGAATTGTTTTGTTAACCCCAAAAAAAGGGTTTGATCGAAAGCAGTTAGTAAATTTATGGCCGATAAATCGTGTAGATTTATGAGTTTGTTTACAGTTTATTGAGCCCTAAAATATTAAATCTAAACCAGGTGTGTACCTCGGGGTGTCTGAAAACTGCAAAACGGGACGTATACCAAGATTCTGATATCTGCAATGCTTTTCTGAGTAGATAAGACGAGAAAAATATAATTAAAATAGCTTTTCTCCGAGTAATCGAGTTAAAAACCACAGGATAATGGAATTCAGTTGTGCAAGTTACCAGGAATTGAATCACCTGATCCAAAATGCTACGTTTTAGAGGTGTCATATATGAAATTAGATCCTGAAAAGAAAAGAATGTCTTTCGTTATCACAATATAATCGCGAAATGGAATAATATGCCTATAAAATGTCTAAAAATATAATAATCGTATGAATATTCTGAGAAAATTTAGTATCGTTCGAAAATTAATCGTCACTATCAATCGCCGTGTTGAAGTTCTGAAGTTCCAAATCAACTCTGTCGAAACGACATCAAACTCGGTTGAGTTTCTCCTAAAAAAAATCGGAGCAAAAGTTGCAGTTTGTTTATAAACAGTTTCATCGATCGATCACGTGAGAGTTTCATTAATCAGCGATAACGACCTCCCTCATCACCATCTGCAGATATCACGCGCATCATTAAACCACCGTTTGCTTCCCCCTTCTGCTTTCATCTTTTCCACAGAAGAGAAGACAACCTACCATCGCATCACGTGACTCCTTTTTTATACGATAAAGATAACAGTAATTAAGCTTCTGAATTAATGTTCGACTAATATCAGAATTAACAGAGGAAAAACTCGGACGAAACAGCATCGACCTTAAGTATTCATGTTGCGAGCGATGCTTACAAGTTTTTTTTGGTTTAATAACACGAAATAATCAAAATATTCCAATTGAAAAAGGGATGTTAGAACAGTTTGGCATCTTATCCTTGCATTTAACTTCACTTCTCCATCTAAAACAGACCAATCGGAGGCATCGTAAGATGACCGCGATCAGTTTCATTTTCCTAGCGTCAGATGGCGGTAGCGTCGGTATAAAAGACGAAGTGCCTTTACATTTCTTCCAGTTGCTAGATCGTTTTTATGGTGTGTGGTTGTACTTCAGAAATTGATAACAATTCTTAGACATGCGGCCTTATAACGGTTTTACACGTGGTTGAAGTAAGTTTGTTTTTTAATTTTTGTAACTTTAATTATGGAAAAATTTCCCGTTTGTTTCCCATATTTCCATCGCTTTGAACTAATACGACCCGCTACAAGTTTTATCAGTATAGTTTGCGATTGTATTCTTATCTTGAGTCGATTAGAGTCATAAACAAAATGGTTCCTTACTGAGACGGTAGTGTTAAGTGCTATGGAACTCCGATTTTCGTGAAGATAACACGTAATGAGATATATACAAAGTTTTAGAGCTGTTGCTAAGACTTATAGGAATAGAAGTAGCTATAGTAAAGTGGAGTTACAAACTGCCAAAACTGTTGATATATAGATCCCCTTCGGCTATTATACCATGGCCAAATTGGTAGAAGTGAAGTAGGAAAACGGTAGTCACCTTCTGAACCTGTTAAAGTAAAGAAGGTGCGAATCGTGACTTTTTCAGGGTGGTTACCGTCTTGCCTTCGGGCCGAAGAATACTGTATAACAAAATTTGTTGCTGTTGCTGTGTAAATATATCTTCCTCCTCGTTAGTGAAGACTTGAAGTCATTGTAAATTCGATAGATCAGTTTTCGAAGTGTAAATAATATCCCAGAAAAGCGAGGAAATCGCTTAGACTATTATTAACAGTGCCCTACATTCGGGTTTAAAAATTAACAAAAATAAAAACAGGTACTGTAATTTGTTTCACTTCTCCACTTACCCATAAGAACTTATTTTTTTGCAGAGGACAAGTGATTGTTCTAGTGCTAACTACTAAAATAGCGCGGCCGATTTATGAATTGGGGTTCGGTGTCCTCAAAACAATATACAGTATCTATCTTACTAAGAGTCTTAGAACCTCAGGGAAAGCTCCACCCCTGCCTGAGGCCTTTAATTGCTACATTTTTCTATCACAAAGAAATTAAGATCTAAAGCAGATCCGCGGCACTTTAATATTAAAAGGGATCCGCAAGATAAATTCTATCGAGATAGATTTACTCTAGAAGGCCCTTAACATTTTGACGTCATTTCGGGCCTAGGATAGGATTTTTCTCAGAATTAGTAAGTACTTGAGATCTAAAATTAGCATTTACTACTCTAAATAGATATCTATTAACGTTTAAAGTATAAAGGATGTCTGAAAAGCAGTAAATTTTTTTATATATCAATTCTAAATCCCACTGGTTTTATGCGGCACCTTTAACTATACGCATCTAATTTTAGGTAATTAAAAAACAGTCTAAATTTTGTTCGGTCGTTGCATAAAGGAAAGTCTGAGAATATAGAATAAAACTTTTACTGTGACTAATCATTCCTGAGGTGGAAAGAGTATGTGCACTTTCCCACAGCAACCATAAAGCAGATTAAAGCGAACCGCGGTTAAAAGCTTTCCTTTTTGACACAATTAGAACAGTAATTGATAGGAAGAACCACTAACGCCATTCTTTATCGCCCCACCCGACAATTTAGCCGAGAAAATGGAATTTAAATAACGAAACGACTTAAATTTAGGGAATGCACAATAGTGTCGTGTCGCTCATCAAAGCGACACATCAATAAAAAATTCCTATGCTGTAATTAATAAAGAATTAGAAAATAAATCAGTTATTATCAATATATTTCGATAATTTATGTAAAGAAACATAATTTTAGAAATTAGGTTAAAATAATTTATAAAACGATTAATTAAATGCAGGGTTGAAGTAGAACGCGTCGCATACAATCTCATCGAAAATATTTTATGAGATTGTGCACGATGTATTCGATGGTTGATATATCCAATGATTTAGAAAATGATAATATTTTGATTCGTAAAATATTCAACTGAATAGGTTTAAATACGATATGAATGAAAAGTGATTACTGTATCACGATTGCAATATGCAAACGCATCGCGTCGTCAACCGAAACTCTGCCTCGGCGCGCGAAAAATCGTAAATCGCGTTTTGGTAGATTTGATCATCATTGATAATAACATCCTCTCCTTCGATGAGTGCATGATATCTACAGCTTCCATCGAGATGATGGATGCCCTCTCTTCCGAATCCGATCGCCGATTTATCATCAAGTATTATAAAATGCGTCCGGAGAAGCGGCGCAACATTAATATTTTTTTTCTTTCTTTTTAAAATAGAAAAGACGCTTTTCTTTTAAAAGTTGAGTTATCCTTTTAACATTTAATCGGAAAAGCTGAATATTGACGTGCAGCCCTCGCAAGTATTGATATCTCCAAGTTGCAGCACATGTCAAAAAGTTAAACGCACTTTCGATGAAATTTATGAAGTTCTACTTGATCCAGCGTTATCTTATTCTTCTGTATCCTGTTGTGCTATCGGCGTAACAAAATAACCTGCTTTACTACCTCTTTTGTTCGGGTTGGAGAGCCAAACAGCAGTTTTTACAGTGATAATTTTTATATTTTTAAAAACGTTAAATATTTATATAACCGCACACGGTATTGGCAGGGAAGATATTTTTAGAAATCATACACGAAGTAACAAAAAAAAAATATATTAAAAAATCGCAGATTATCCTAGAGGGTCTAAGGCTATTGTCGTGTGAACATTAACTAAATCAAATATTTAATATTCATAAAAAAAAATTGGTTGGAAGAGTTATTCCCCGAAAAAAGTTTTTTAATTATGCAGAACTTAACAGAATGGTGCTTTGTTCGGTTTGTGTACCTTTTAATGTCCGGATCTGACCGTTTATTAAAGATAAAATTAAACAAAGCTCTGGTAAAACAAAGCGTTGTCTATCAAAGAACCCAACGATGACGCATGCCACGCACTACTACCATAATCATTTTTTGAGTGATTGGACCACAGGGAGTAGTAGTTGAATGATAATAATATGAGTGGAATATTATATTTTTTAATATTACGAGCATAGGACGGTTTTGTATCCCACTGTTCTCTCTTATAGCCTATAAAAAATAAATTTCATAAAAAAAATACTTTTATGAGCAATGAGCAAGTCTTATCAACCCAAATTAATGATTTTAACGTTTCGTGTAAATTATAAGTGGTCGTTTATCAAATAAGATTCGAAAGATATAATTTAGATTTAGAGGTTTAAAAGTTATTCGAGTTGTGAAACTCAGCAATTGTCACGAAAAATAAACTGGAAAAGACAATTTGATAAAATATTTTTGAGAAATCTAACTTTTCCATTAAATAAGTTAAAAAAAGGAAGAATTGCTGATTGAGGAAAGTGTTATTTTGAGGAAGTATCCGATGAAAAGTTTATTACCAAATTACGAAACATTCTGTTGACATCAGCATCATTTAACCTACTAATTTGTCAATATACTCGCGGTTTCTTTAGAAGATCATGCATCAAAGATAACAAATTAGAGAGTCAATCAATAAAAGCAGCATTTCCCGGATTCATGCTTCACCTCAACTATTTACCGTACATATTTTTTTCATCTGAAACTCGACAACCTGAGGCCTTGTTATATCAGGAATTTTTGCATGTATTGTGATGGACACCGTAACCAATTGGATTGTATAGGAGGACCACTACTCTGCTTATTTTTTTTTCCTTTTAAACTTGGAACCAGTTTTAGCAGAGGATCCTATAAGGTGGAAGCTACTTATAGGTGGGATCTACTTAATGCTTTACGAATTACAGGATCTAAATTGAATATACAAACAAAATTTGTTTTTCCAGAGATTTTCTCGCTGCTTAACGAGTTATGTTTAATAGAATTTCTTACGCATTTAAATAAGAAAACAATATCGAAAATCAGTTCGGTGATGAAGCTGCACTTTAAAATTTAATGCAAATTACGAATCGAAGTTTATTCTGTATTAATTACGAAGGTTTCAAAACTTCTGCATGGATTTGAGACTTTTAGAGAGTGAAGGGGACGGAAACACATCTGTCGACATAACCAATCAAATCATTCGAGTGATTTGCTTCTGCAGAGTGACTATCTCTCAACAAGCAGTGAAGCAAAGGCTGATTCACGCACTAAACACAATTTTCCATTTTGAAAGTTATGAATCGCTTAGCTAAGCAGAAACCATTCTTCTCTCCGAAGTGAATGAAAAAGCTTCTCATTTCCGTAACTAATTATGTTGGAATTACCTTGGGATTGTGACGCGTCATGCGGTAATGAGCCTCTATACAACGTGTAGAGTGAAGCAAATATCTCCAGACATTTTCAGCTTTTCTAGTTTTCCAGCTTGGAAAATTTTAACTTAGATGTTCCACTCTTAAAATTTTGAATCGAATGTGTTTAGAAAAACTAATGCACCTGTGGAGCCTAGTTAGAGAGATAGAGATTTTGTGGGCGAAAACCTAGCCACTGCAATAGCATTCCCAGACCAGGACTGCAATTTTCTGTAATTAAGATTAGCGAGGGGAAAGAAGTATCGGTTGGAGGAAGTGCTTGAGTGTGAAATACCCACAACTAAACTGCACTTTAATTGCTTCTCTGTCCAATTTTATGTTTCTGAAATGACACTCTTTGCGCCTCTGCTACATGTTATAGAGTTTATGGCGTTTCCTTTTTTATGGGACTAAACCCACTTTTTACTCAGAAATGCTTTCTATCGAATGTGGAAACGATGAAGAATAAGAGAATTTAAAATTTTCTTGGAGGATTTGAGAATTCGCAAAGAAATTTGGGAAGATAAAAAGAGATTCCGAATAATGCACAAATTAAATCGGAGACGTTTCGAAGCTTTATAATTGTGAATAAATGTAAAATTTTGGAGATATCGGCAAAAGTTCCGAAGAAATTTTAAAGTTTAAATTCGAAAGGAGAAAACTTTGTAGGAACTAGGCTTTGGGGAATGTTTATAAGTGAATTTGAAAATAGGAAAAAGAAACCATTTATAAAATAAATCTGACTAAAACAATTTTTGAAGATTGGATATTTAGAGAGAGAAATTCTAAAAACTTGGTGAAATTCAATTAGGAATAAAGGAAGTGAACTAGAACAAAAAAAAAAAAAAAAATATATTTTCAGGTGAGTTAACTTTATTTATAGCTTATTATATTAATTATTTTTTATTAATGTTAACAATCTTCTGTATTATCCTATTAACAACAAGATCAATCTAAAAAACCGCATAGAAAAATAAATTTATTATTTTAGAGAATTTTATTAATCTCTCGAAATCATAAATCAAAAAATTAAAACTATTTAAAATGCAAAATATAAATGGTTTCATTACACTGATAAAATATATGCGTGATAAATTTGCATAGAAGAAAAATATTTAAACAATGAATTCTATAGTAATAATTCATAGTAGTTAAATAGAGATACTTTAACTAAATTATTATTGGCTCTATGACCTATAACTTTTGTTAATAGACTCGACTCTACCGAATTTTCGTGCGTAACTTATGTACTCAGGCGATGTTACGAAACTTGTCGTTGGCAGACTAAACTATGAGAGCTATATTGATAAAAATCAATAAACAGTACGATATTTATGTCATTAAGCGGTGATTTTTCGAATATATAGGAATTTTATTTTTTAAATACGGATATGTGTCTTATATTTATTCGTTTTTTAAAAAATATTATGTTCGTAATATTAAAAAAAAGACATTATTATTTTTTAAATAATATTAATTAAAAAATTGATAAAAAAATTTAACGTTACGCTTGTAATATTAGCTACTTTAAAATTATTTAATAGATTTTAAGAATGGAAATTAATGATCATTTGTGTTTATTTTCAGATACAATTCGGAAGGAATAGGTTCGATTTTTGAAAGCGAAATGGGAGCCAATATTTTGGCAATGTTATGTTTTAAAAACTTCAACATTTGTTTAATTTAATTCTATTAAGATCTCTAGAAAAAATTGTCCTAAAATCTCAGAAAAGGAAAAAAAACAAACTTAATTTGTTTTATGATGCTCTCGGCCGAATCATCTTATTCGCAAGATTAAAGTGAAAAATCTAAGTTTTATCTCTCCAATTTCGGTCTTATTTGAATATAAGGTTTAATAAAGAAAATTATAAGTCTTCTTAAACTTTCAAAAAATTTATATATATATATTTATTTACAATTTTGTTGTATCTGCGTCGACTTCATCTTTTATTTTTCAGAATAAACAATAATTCTAAAAGAATTCGATGTTTGTTTTTTCTAAAATCTCAAAATTATGAAATGGTTCCTTTTATCTATCAAAACAAACCGAACGAGTTTCTTTTATCCTCAAAAACTCCAATTTACGAGGATAAAGTGAAGCGATTGAAGTAGATGTGTTTGTTTAACGAGACAACAAAAACCTCTAGGCATTATTGACATTCGTACTATGAAATGCAGTTATCCCGAGTCATTTGTGAAAAAAAAACAATTCAAAATGTATATAATACAGTATTAACTATCGCAGGCCTTAATAAGTTATATCTTTGGCTTTTGCGTGTTCACTTGCATCATAATCTGCACTTCAGATGGCTCATTATCATACATTTTTTAAAGCCAGTTCAGATACTGAATTACAGTAGTAAAAATGTTAAAGGATAGAATTTTAAGAGAAAGAAGCTTAACACACTACTGATGGATTGCCAAAAATTGCTTTAGTTTCCCCCTCTACTAGTAAATAGGAAAAATGATATCTATTTTGCATCCAGTCGGTTCTCCTCCTGAGAGTAACCTTAAACGTTTAGGAATTTACCAGTTCGCAATTCTAAGCGAGAAAAGTGATTCTTCGAGATTTACCCTTCTCCCAAAATTAAATATATTTCTACTACAGCGTAAATTGAAGCAATTTTATAACCGAAAACCTTATTTTCTCTGCTGCTAAAAAAATCTGAGTTCATTCAAGGATTAATGACCAGTCAACTTAATTTTGGATGTATAATTCTACTTCTAAAGTGAATAATAAAACGTAAGCTTCGTGTTATAGCGTTGTATTCTTCAATTGATCTTCAACAGGAAGATGCATCAAGCGAGAAGTTCATTTCCCTCGTTGAAAAGCGTGAAATTTTGAAATATGAGCTTAAAAAAAACTTTATATATTAGAAATTTTTAACTAGTCGACAGCTGTTTTAAATAAGCGATTTTTCTTTACAGGAGGATAAACATGACTGTTTAAAAGTGAAATCTAGAAGAAAGATGGATAAAGCACAGATGAAGAGAAGCAGGTGGAAGGGAATAGTGCATCTATTGGTGTTCTTTGCGTTTTTAGTGAATGTGCACGGAGACGAGTGCGAATTTAAGCTAATCCGCCCAGAAAGCCAGGAAGCCGAGGTGATATGCCACATCCCGACACTGACGTCACTTAGGACGAACTTCACCCCACAGATCGAATATGTGACGTCATTGACAGTCATTTGTAGTCAAGAGCAGCCGAGTCAGCTAGAAAATACAACATTAAGCCAATTAAGTTGGTTAAAAACGCTGAAGATCGTGCGATGCGGTGTAGCAAATATTACTGCAGAAGTATTCCACGCACTGAATGAACTACGCGAATTAACTTTACTAACCTACAACGAAGCGCAACTAGACATCGAAATATTAGAACACAAACAGTTAGAAGTATTGAATCTAGGTTATAATAATATCCAAACGTTGTCTTCGTTTTCTTTCTGCAGCCTTTCCAGTCTCAAAGTTCTAAATTTGACACACAATTCTCTGGATGAATTCCCCTTGGAAGAATGTTTCAAAGAGTTGTTGAAACTGGATTTATCTTTCAACGATTTAGAGAGATTGGAAATACTGCTTCTTCCAAATCTTCGACTTTTGAATTTGCAGCATAACAGATTGGAGTTCCTAAACCAAAATGCTATTACATCACTAAAAAAGCTTCAGACAATATATTTTAATAATAATAAACTAAATAGCATCCCCGGGAATTTTTTCGAAGGAAATAATGACATTAAAGAGATTCACTTGCAGAATAATTCCATAGACACGTCACTGAATTGCTTTGGAGGACTGCAGCAACTTTTAGTATTAAACATCAGCTGCAACATGCTGAGAAGTGAGTATCTGAGTTCCGATACATTTTCAGATTTGATACGTTTAGTAGTGCTAGATTTAAGTTACAACCGGTTACAGAGGATCAATGTCAGCATTTTCCAATCTCAATATAGTTTGCAAAAGCTCTTACTGAATCACAATCACATAGAGTGGATCTCCGATAATACTTTTTCCGCTTTATACAATCTGCACACTTTAGTATTGAGCGGAAACAAGCTTAAGATCTTGGAAAGCTTTACTCTAAATGGATTGTACGTGCTCACTATTCTTCAATTGCAGGATAATCTGTTGGAAGCTATACAGCAAGATTCGTTTCGCAACTGCAGTAGTATTCAGGAGCTCAATTTATCTGGAAACAGATTCGAAAATGTTCCCAGTGCTGTGACGTCACTGCAGTTTCTGAAACAGCTAGATCTATCAAACAATGCTATTTATGAAATAAACAATTCCTCGTTACAAAATCTGAAACACTTGCACACTTTGGTGCTCAATCACAATGATCTAGGTAATTTGAGTAGAGGAATTTTTAAGGATACGCCCTTTTTGAAACAAATCGAGTTATGCGGGAATCGGATTCAGAATCTCGCACATGGAATATTTGATGAGGCTATTGATGTGGAAGCGATACAATTAAACGATAATCTTCTCACAGATATTAATGGCTTATTTATGAATCTACATAATCTCGAATTGCTTAATGTATCTAGAAATAAGATCACCTGGTTTGACTATGCTCTAATGCCACAAAATCTTAAAACTTTAGACTTACACGATAATGAGTTGGAAATTCTGGGTAATTATTTTGAATTGGAGTCGGAAATGATGATAGAAAATCTGGATGTATCTTACAATTTACTAAAAGAGATCAATGCCGCTTCGTTTCCACATAATGTGAAAGTGCTCAAACTCAATAACAACAAGATTACAAGTATAAGTCCTTTCACTTTTATGCAAAAATCTAATCTAACGCTCATAGATTTGACTGATAATTTGATTCGCAACTTAGATATGAATGCCTTGCGTTTGAGGACTGTTGCTGTTCTTCCACAGATTTTTATCGCTGGAAATCCATTTTACTGTGATTGTACCATGGAATGGCTCCAGAGAATTAATAATTTGGATACCAGCAGACAATATCCAAAAATTGTAGATTTGGAACGGATTATGTGCGAATTTCCATTCACCAGACATCACAAAAGTTTGCCACTTTCTAAAGCTAATACTTCTAATTTCCTGTGCAACTATAAGAGCCACTGTTTTGCTTTGTGTCACTGTTGCGAGTTCGACGCCTGTGATTGTGAAATGGTATGTCCAGAAAATTGTACATGTTATGCAGATCAGACTTGGAACACCAATGCCGTCGATTGCAGTGGTGGAAACTATACCTTTATCCCTCCTCGCATCCCAATGGACGTGACTGCTTTATATCTAGATGGAAATGACATTCCCCAGTTGACCAGTCATACTTTCATTGGAAGGAAAAACATGCGCGTAATCTATCTTAATAACAGTCAAATACTTACCATTAACAATCGTACCTTCAACGGTTTAACCTCTCTCAGGATTCTTTACTTGAATCATAATCGGATGACTGTGCTGCATGGGTTTGAATTCGAAACTTTATCCAATCTACGCGAATTATACTTGGATCACAACGAAATTGCCACAGTGACTAATATTACATTTGTGCCACTTAAATCGCTCGAAGTACTTCATTTGCATCACAATCGTATAGGAGAATATCAAGTATGGATGCTGAGCCTTAACAGACACTTAGGTGATGTCAGATTAGGCTATAATCCTTGGAGTTGTAACTGTAAATATATAGAAGATTTCTATGATTGGCTGCAATCGGCAAAGCACGTACAAGATATAGAAAATCTTCGCTGTTCTTCAAACCAGACACATGGTCTCCTTGTTCGCAGCTTTAACTCTTCCACTTTGTGTAATAATCGAAGTTCTGTCACTT
Source organism: Olivierus martensii (assembly GCA_000484575.1). Classification (NCBI taxonomy): domain Eukaryota; kingdom Metazoa; phylum Arthropoda; class Arachnida; order Scorpiones; family Buthidae; genus Olivierus; species Olivierus martensii. The sequence goes on from AYEL01080084.1 coordinate 43,795, forward strand.
ATTTCCAGGCTGTTTTCATAGAGGATTATATGCCGGTGATGATTACGGCACCGACAGTGTTACTCCTAGTCGTGCTTGTGTTGATAATTGTGTGCATTTACAGGAAAGAAGTCAAAGTGTGGTTGTTTACTAAATATGGTGTACGTCTCTTCCACCGCAAACAGTATACTACCGAGAACGAGAAATTATTCGATGCTTTCGTTTCATATTGTAAGAAGGACGAGGCCTTCATCGCGCAGATCCTAGCGCCCGAACTCGAGTGCGGAAACCCACCCTATAGACTGTGCCTTCGCTATAGAGATCTACCCTCTGCGGGATATGTAGCAGAAGCCATCTCCGAAGCCATCGAATGCAGCCATCGGACCATCGTGGTATTGTCTGAACAGTTTTTGAAAAGTGAATGGTGCCGTTTTGAACTAAAGACGGCGCATAGAGAATCGCAACGCAATCCTAAACACAGACTAATAGTCACTCTGCTCGACAGGATCTCTTTCAAGGAGATGGATCCGGATGCCAAAATGTGCTTCCACTCTTCTCCAGTAGTACGCTGGGGAGATAAGAGGTTCTGGGAAAAATTGCGCTATTCCTTACCTGATGGGAGAATAGCAGAACCCAAGAACCATCAATTTTCTTCTCCGTCGAATTCCATCAAACTTGTTTAGTGAACTATATGTAGTTTTTATTTAAAGAACAAGTGGACGTAAACACCGATCACTTCGTGTGCAAAACTCCAAAACTTTTCGAATCCAGTGCCTTTCACTTGGATTACAATATCCATCGAGGACCGATTTTCTAGTGTGGGACCTTTTATAACATCGTTCAGTTGAAATGTAATGAAACTTTATATTTGAGCTTCTACTCGTACATACATTTTTAAGTGCATTCCAAGAGAACCCAGATCTTTACATATTGCCCTTATATATTCTTGAGGATATAAATAAGACCATTAATGTTTAAAAATCTTCAAGAAATTGAAAACAAACCCTATTGTTTTATGATTGCGGGGCCCTTCTCGTGGCACTTACCTACCTAGAAAACCGGGCCCCCGCTGGAAATAATCTCCTGTGATCTATTTCTGTTTGGCAAAGTGTCGGTGCTAACTTCACAGCATAAAAGAGGACTGTGATAGTAAAAAAAGAGGAACAGTCATTTGACTTCTGAATTTTTTTTTGTCCTTTATGTAAGCTTTACAGAATCAAAATGAAGAAAAGAGAAAGAACTTTATTTATCTTGTGTAAATAATTTTTGTTAATAAAACTTCATCATTTGATATTACGATTGTTGGAAGTAATTAATGATAGCTCAGAATAAGAAAGAAAAATAACAGAAACAGAAAGAGGATCATTAATCACGACCACACCCTCACAAGTACTTAACTCGATGAACACGAGCTACCGTTTTCATGAAGAGAAGTCGAATTAAGGTCCCATTTTGACGAAAATCCGAACCCCCTGACGTACAGATTAATGACTATCCGAGTTTTTACCAATTGTCGTTTTTAAAAACCATTTTAGTTAGTCTAAGGGTCCAGAACTATTTTTATCTCATTCGATCCTTTTTTTTTTTTTGTATTAAAAATTTGAATTCACTCTAAATTTTTTTCTGGAATTATATATAGTTTTAACTTATCATTATTATTACATGAACGTATTTTCAAAGCAAAAATCTATTATATTAAATTAAAAGACGATATTATTTACGAAAATTGAAGTAGTCGAACTTTTGCTTGAAACAGGAGGCTTTAATTTTACTCATCGAACTTCAGACTTTACTGTTTCAATTTAAAAAATCCAATTTAAGAATGCTGAAGTTCATTAATGCTTAATGTTATATTAGCTAGTCAGGGCCTTTTATCGAAAACTGGTACCAATCAGTGTTAAAGGCCGAAAAGACCCACCAATGAGAATGTTAAGAGTTCAAGGTCTGTGGCATCTTAGAGTGGGTAGGAAAAACTTGTTGAAGGCAAATTACTACTCCTGGATGCCACAATCGCTCTATTATTGTATGATTTGCATTCCGAGATTGTATCTGATTGAGGACCACCAACATCACTTGCCACCTTTCATTTTCGTCTCACTGCTATCTTTATCGCTACAATATCTTGACTGATTGCGCCATTACTGTGCAGACACACAAATTAGGGATCAAGAAAATTGGAGTTTCGGTACCAGATCTTGTTCCCACTTAATTTGCTATTTTGAGAATTTTTAACACCTCGGGATGCGTTACTGTCGATGTGATATGCATTCTATATTCTAGAAAAGTTTCACAATGGAACCATTTAAGGACAAACTGGCATATCAGAGCGCAACTTCTGTGAACTTTGACCTATCCAAATGCCAAAGGGACTAATTGACGGTAATTGCAGGCAGCTGCTAATTATAAAACAGTCAAAAGGGATCGAATGCACAAAAATTTCTTTATTAAAATTTATATCTTGACGTGCTGCTAACATAAAATTTGAGGATTTTTTAAAGAGAAAAAAGATTATCACTTCTGTATAATTTATATTAAATTAACAATTAAACACTAGATAACTGCTACTTCGATTTACTTTATGGACAAATCTCTAATGAGACAGAATTAACTCAATAGAAAAAAATTAGATTGGAATAACTAACATTGAATTAGAGAGAAAGTTAAGAATTTAATGAGATTGCACATCGAAAAAAACAAGTAAAAATAACAATTACAAAACTAGTCAAGTAGACAAGACATTAATTATTACTGTTGTAGTAATTGACAGCATTATCCTGAGGACGAATATAAACCAGTTACGACCAGTCGCTCTGGTGGTCCTCTTTTGTGCCTTTGTTCCCAGAGTTGATTGCTTTCGTGTAAAAATTAAATAAACTTTGATTTTGATAACCTGAAAAATTGGCCAACCATCAGCTTTTTCTTGTATTCGGATACGTTGTGAAACAGGTAAGATTCGAATTTATTTCAGTCGACGATTTCCATGCTATTATAATAACAATTTTAAATTGAAACCCGCAGAAAAAGTAGGCAGCTGGGAAGGGGTAAAAATATAACTTTTAATAGGCAGAAATGAAGACATGTCTGTGACAGAAATCTCCTCCCTCTGCTTGACAATCAAGATCACGTGATGCTGTCAAAGTACTGATTACAGAGGGTCCAGGCCTGCTATTATACAACTGATGAGGTCCCGATAGCAGATGGCTAGTTGTCCTCCAAGGCAGACTGCACGCTATCTCATGTAGATCCTTCATATTTTATGAAATCCCACACACGAGAATTTCTCAAAAAAACAGATTGTGTTAGTATAGACTTCAAGCGCAATTTTTGACTTTATAATATTATTATTATTATTATTATTAAGTCAATCGAAATTATTTTATCTTCGAGATTTATCTTTTAATAATATCTTCGTGCTGTTATCTTAATAATGAGTCTATTATAACAACAATGTTATTGTTTGGGATATAAACAATGGGAATTAATTAATTCGTTCGGAAAATTTATTTTTAAGGGAAAATTGAAAAATTATTATAGTTAATTTTTACGAAATTTGGAAATGAAATATTTCGATTTAAAAAGTATAGAATAGTTCATTCATCTAATGTAAAAAATTATTTTGTAGTTATAAAAAATAAAATAAATGTCTAACAATATTTTGTAACGATTAAATTATTTAAGTCTTTAAAAAGTCCAATTCAATCAGAAAAGAGAAACGAGCCCTTTTTATTTCTATTAATGCACTTTATAGACTGTGAAGAAAAATGTGTTTTGCTTCAGAACCATCTTAAACAAAATGATCTCGTAGATTCCACATTATTTATGTTTTTGAATTCAGATATAACCTAGAGTTATTTGATTAAATTCGAGACTATAAGACTCTTAGTAAACATCTAAGTAAATATTTAAGACTTCAAAATATGATCGCCACCTCAATGATGTACTTCCAACTGCAAGACTATAAAATCTCGGATCTTATTAATAATAATTCTTTCTAAGAAACAAAAGTTCTTTAAAGTTATTATTTTTTTACATGAAATATAGCATTAAAATGTGAATTATTATTATTTTTTCCCTAGTTTTAAACACGAACCGTACAATATTCATTTACCAGGCCCTCGGAGCGCGTTAGATATAAAGATTCATCACCAAAGGGGCCTTAATTATCAACTTTCCTTATCATCTAACGAATAACTCATTAGCTCAATACAGTTATTCATTTCTTATCAGTCCCCACTCCCCATACTTTCTAACCTAACTAATAGTTAACTTTCCTGCTCCCCTGGTAATTACCTTCTCCCCTTCTCCCATCATTTCTCATCTGTTCATCCCGAATCATAGATTATATAGAGATAAAAGAAATTAAACAATGTCTTTATATATATTTATATATTATTAAATTTAGCAGACATTCGTATTATAAATATATAATTAAATTAAACATTAAATATCGGAAAATTCAAAAAGAGTTTGGCAATAAAGAAGAGATTCTTCCTGAGAATAGTAAAGAAAACAAAAAAAAAAAGTAAAAGGAGTTCTTGACATGATTTATGGGTTTATACGAGAAGAGATAGAAGTCAATTTATAATCTGTAAGAATTGTAAAAGCAAAGTAAAATTACACAGGAATTGTAAAATTGAGATAAGAAGTGAAGTGTAGAAGGTTTTTATATCGCCATTTAAATTTTTTTTTCTTTTTTCTTTTCTTTTACAAAAGGACTTTATACCTTCTTCGTCCATTTGTCTTCATTTATCTCGGTGTTGTGACTATTCTTCTTCGAGTAGAGAGAGAGAGAGAGAATATCGAGTAAAGAAAATTTTTCTATACAGTGTTTCAATTAGTCTATTCCGTAAAATTTCGGTTATTAAAATTAATAACAGACTTAAAGGTGGTAATTTTTTATGCTGGTCTGTTTACTGAAATATCAGTAGAGATTTTTTGCAGATTACATAACGTCTTGGATATTTATAGACTTCTCAAAATCATTAATGCTACCGGTCAAATTGGAAGGAGGCCCAATGTCCCGTTCTCAGATAATAGAATATTTATAAAAATTACGATTAATAAGTATATTATTATTATTAATAATTTTTCTGTTAACAAGAAAACTATTCTTCTAATATAAAGGAGCTACATTATTATTTATAGATTACCGACTGTTATAATAACAAACGTACCGATAGTCCTTAAAAAAAGAATTGATACTCAACTAATAGCCTTACGTCAGAATTATTTTTTTATTTTTATTTTTACTAATAAGGAACACTAAACTAGTAGCATATATACTGTATAAGCTTATATATATATATATTTTTTTTTATCTCGTTTATATAGCCATCAAAATAAAATTTACAATCTTGTAATCAAGTTTGACATTAATGATGCCATTCTTACTTTACCTCCAACTTCTCGCATGAAATAAATGCGTAAAATATACAAAGAAAAGCGTAAACATTTAGGTCATGGACGTAAGTCATAATGGCAACTTTTCATTGAACTGTCACTTCCTAGATACGCTCTGATGACTAAATTTATTTATTAATATGTTAATACGACGTTTAACCCTTAAAAAGGCCCCGGAAACTTGGCGTTTGCTGGCTCCTGTCAAGATAAATCATTATTCGTGTTGTAGGTCCGAGAATTGGGCTTTTTGTGCATTCGACGCTTTCGGAACGACATAAACAAATAATCTAAAGGATTGGGAGGCCTTTTAAGTTATCGAGATTATCCAATTTTGGAAATTAAAGGTATAAATCGTGCGTTTACTTCGAGGACTGCTAAAAAATCTCCTCTCCAATTCCCAATCAAAGAAGTCGTATTCGTTGTCACACAATGGGAAATTCGAAAGACCATTTCTGTAATTGATTTCGTTCCTGATAAATGTAGTTTCAATAAGGAAGCAGAATTGTTACCTAGATTAATATGTCAAGGTTACAGCAATTTATTTCAGAAATACTAGTTTAGTAACAAAATTTTTAATTAAAAAATATATCATATTTGTTGTCTTCTGCTGGTTCACAGTCAACAAGCAGTTGTAAATTCTATTTTTTTGGAGAAGAGCCAAAATACTTGAATGTCTCGTCTCCCGCTGGACAATGTTGGAAGTGGGCCATGGTCGAGTTCTCTAAGCAAAATTTCAGTCGTATTTAAGAATTAAAATCTATAAAATAAATAATTATCGAAAGAATATATTTAGAAATCGGAATTTAACGGGCAGAACGAAGTTAAGATTTGAATATAAGTTATCCATTCACTCGATTAAAAAAGAGGTAGAGTTTTCATTGTTTCTCGATTTTATAAACAACTTTCATAGTTTCTATTCTGATTTTTGCTGAAATTAGGTTCAAGCACACAAAGATATTCTTTTAAAAAAATTTTTTATTCAAGGAAAAACGCAAAAAAATCATAAACAATGTAGCTTTGTTTTGGTATCTCGCCTTAGACAGAAAGCAATAGCGTAACGGAGAAGCAATTAATTTGAAGGATTGCGTCAATACTATAGATCTTTTCGTGATTTCATGTTTTAAACAAATTCAAATTATTTGTAAGGATTTTTAGATTATTATTTAAACTGTCAAATAGATATAAAAAGCATTAAATTAGAAAACAAAGTTCTATTTTCAGTCGTTTATCGATCGCATTCCAAAAGAAAATCTTAAAAAAATTCCAACACGATTCAAAAAGAGCAAAAACAAGTTGTGTACAAAAGAAAAAAGTAATAATAAATATTCTTAGTAGCCTAGTCTCCAAACGCGACATGGTTAAAGGATATATCTTATAACGTATAGAACAAGACCAATAAATAGATACAGTAGATAAACCTAAACTGAAAAGAAACTAAGCGAGATTTCGAAAGAAAAAATAAATTCAATAAACCATAAGGGATAAATCCAAATATTATATGATCTCTATAAAATCAACAATATAGTTAAGTGATTAACACGAAAACAGCCAAAAGTTCGTAAAAGAAACAACTAAAATTTGGAATTTTTATAGGATTTTTAAAGATCGTAGAACAACAATTCTGAAAAGCGTAAACAAATCTGAAGTCTCTGAAACACAAACAGTTTAATATGCTCAAGTAAATGTAATCATGACTCAACTTTACTCCTTTAATTAGAGGGTTAAGCGTCTCAATCAATGAAAACATCAGGTAAAGTGCGGTAGACACAGGGTGTGGCTTCTGTTTAGCCAAGAAGTCATGCAAGCTAGAAATTAACGAAGTATGCCCTGGCGGGGTTCTATTACTCATTGGTAATTAAAAAAATAAAGGCCTCATATACTAAGGCCTATAGTAGGCTTTATATAACCTTTAAGCTAAACTTTATGGCATGTGCGATAAAACAAGAAGAAAGGAACCGGTCAGTCATTTGAAGAAGTAAAGGCAATCCGGTGATCCTAACACGATCATTATCCAGATATCATGTCAATAAAATACTTACACATGGATATTTCTTTTTTTTTTGTGCGTGCCAGCTGAATATCCTGTCGCGGGACTCCTCCTCCGAAATATAAACTGATGTCGCAGATAAAATGCAGTTAATCATTTGCTTTGCTTCGACTGATGGTTGTAGTTCCCCCTTTTACTCCGCCTAAGTGCGTGCGGGCCCCGGAAGGCCTCTCTTAACGAGAAGTCTTGTGGGGCTTCTATAAATCATTACTTTAACCCGTCCGGATTTTAAGGTCACATGATTAAGCGAAAATCCAAATTTACGATTCTTCTTCGTTTACCACCTTCAGGGAATTTCTAAACGCATTTTTGTAAAGTCGAGGATTATAGGAACTCGTCGATCAATCGAAAGCTCAATTTCCAGTAATTATGAAGTGCCTGGTATTTCGAGTAATATTTTTTCTTCGACTTATTAGGAAAGTTCAAATTTGATTTTCGCACGGGAACCGAATCTCACTTTTCTCCTCCCACCGAGTTAATAAATCTGTTAGCGATAATGAGCTGAAATGGTTAAAAAAAAATGCGAAGTGCGAGTAAAAAGCTTCTGTCTTCGAAGATATTTTACATCCTAAGAGGAACCTTAAATTAGAAAAGTTCCATTCTTTTAAGGTATAGAACTGACGGATTTTTGTTAACTAGATTTCTTATCTAGAAAAGATAAGACGACGGAGAAAGTGTGAGGAGCTCGAAAATACGTAACTGCTCCATCACGTGTAGGCGAAATCACGAATTTTTTGGCAATTTTCCCTCGAAAACAAAACTTCTATTCTTCTACGAAAAGAAAGCTGTACGTTTGCGCAGGTGAGGCCACCCCGGTAGAGGAGATTTTCGGAGAAAGTATCTCTTAAACACGAAGAGAAGGAAAGCCAGAAGAATATCTTCCAAAACATGAATTCCCCATCAGACGTCTCGTTGAGTGTTAAATTATCTTCTTTTTATCAGGCCTTCTATTAGTCTTCGTCAAAAGTCATTTTTATCTTGATGAAGCGGGCACGAACCTAGCCCTTGAACCAATACCCTACCTTTATTCACATATGGGACATAAGTATAAAATCTTTATCCTGCTTTTTCATGTTCCAACCGAAATATACCAAACAACACTTGATCTCTAAACATCGTTTCTTTTTTTTTGTTACTGTAGAAGTAAGAACGATGATTCAAAATACTCGCTAATCTGATAAAATTGATCCAACGAAAGTTGTGTTATTTGCCGTTTTGTTGCTATGGCAGTATACAGTATTGCTGATTAATAGGTGTGGCGGTATCTTAATATCTTTAGAGGAGTAAGCCTATTATATTTTTACTATAACTTCTCTAGAATATTGATGCTAATATTGCTGTTTTCCTATAACTTATAACATTGTAACAACACTTTATTTTCGCAACTTAACACGATGTATTTATTATGCAAGCAGCACATTACGAATGATTTAAATTAAAATCCTACAAAGGTTTATAATATTGTTATAAATATCTACTTTTTATATTAGAAATATAACTTTTTATTATTGAAGGAGCATTTTAGATATTCTAATGCTAACATAAAAGCATAAGCACTTGTTTAGATACATTAGGTTTAAATATTACCTACATATTAGAATATACTATTATTACAGTAGCATTATTATCTCTGCAAGTGTTCTTCGATGTTCGATACTTACTACCGAGGCAATATTGCTTTAAAGACCGACACGACAGGTAAGAGTAACAGACACCGGCGAGAAATACTACCACAACAACAACAAAAAAAAAAGGAGCATCTACCGACATCCCTCCCCGCACACGTCACTCCAAATAGAAGGCGTCGTGAAAGATGGCAAAGCGGAGCGTAGCAGCTGCGTTACAAATTTGCAGCACATCTACCCTGACAGACGAGCAGCTGACACACCGCATCAAGTCTTACTCCTCTTCTCTTTCGTCTTTCACGGTTTTCGATACTTCTATAGTAATAACTGACGGAAGAAAACATAAAAATATAAAACTTTGAAAGGGAATACTAAGAAATCCGATATGAACCCCCGAAGCAACGGATAAGTCTATAATAAAGGATGTAATTTTATCTTCGGTTTATTGTTTCCTGATCAGCATAATCCCGAGGTTATAAGATTTTTGGACTTTAAAATCATCTACCTTCTTCCAAAATAGGTTTTACATGAATAACTGGAGAAGAAAATATGAAATTTAAAAATTACAACGCTCCTGTAAGAGGAGATCTCTAAACATCTTTGTCAGTAACTAAACAGTACAGTTTATTAGACTTCGCTCGCCCTCCTACTAATAACTCATATTACAATATATAAATAATGTCAAAAGGTCAAGAAACTCCGACCATCTGCTTTTCTTTTATCGAGGAATGATGTCTCAACTCCCTCTCGATCTCTAATTCTATCAACTGCATTTTTAAGCTCCCCTCATCTGTGGGGTGGGGTCGCCCCCAAAATCGTAGACAAGGTGGTGACAATGTAGAAGGGGGTTACTGAACTCGAACTCGTTTACCAGTGTCATCCGCCCTTGTTTGTAAACCCTTATTGAGTTCTTACTCATCAGTAAACCCCCGCCCGCATACCTGCAGTCTTCTTCTGGTGGAGTAGTTCAGGTTCAAGTTTCGCCCTACTTTTAGTTCACTAGATACACTTCATATTTAGTGGAGACTTTTAGTGATTTTCTACATCGGAATATTTAAAAATATTCCGATTTATAAAAAAATTAAAACTAAATATTTATATTGTTTAAAAATGGCGAATTCAAAGAGTTTCAATAAAGGATCTTAGGGCGTAGACTAGTGAGAGTTCTTGACTTGGGAATTAAAAAAAAAATAAAGTCCTATTCTTTAATTTGAATAACAATATAGATGTGTCGCTTTGAACAGAGACTTCGTATGACTATCTTATGTTGATTAATGCTAAATCTAAACAAATTTATCACAAGAGAAGAAAGGATATATAAGAAAATTGTAATTCTCTCTCTTGATATTACCTCCATCTTTCAGAACAACTAATTTGAATAATACTAGCTAAATTTTATGTTATTGTTAGGGAAAATATGAGGGCTGAACAAAGCATTAATCCGCTTCTAACTTGGTACTGAATTAATTAATCAGACTAAATTTAAACTGAAAGCTCATGAACTGGTTCGTATTCTTGTCAAGTTTGATACTTGTATAAATTTAAGGCCCAGTTAAAGTTTATAGTGACCAAAATTAATATGTAAAGACTGTACAGTATATGTTAATTTAAATGAAATTTGATTTAGGTATGAGATTTCTTGATCTTCTCTTTCATTAGTTTTCATTCGAATATTCTTTTATTAGCGAGCGAAAAAAATGGAGTTCAACTTACGTTTGGAAATTACAATTATCGAAGTTGTTATCGAGTAAAAACTAGATATGAGGCCTGTAAATGCATTCTATTGTCGTGTTCTTAATCTAAGAATGGGAAGAGATTATCTATAATCCTGTGGTACATCTTCCTGTGTGGTCCCCCCATAATCTGTGCAACGGTACCCCTCTCACGCAATTAATGGCCTTCTTCCCTCAATCAATGGATAAGAGGAATAAAGTGCAGTTGTCACATGTCCTGAGGAAGCATGTTATGTCATCTGAGCGACAAATGACCTATCTAACAAAAGACCCTTGTCATTTCTAACCCGATCACGTCTGACTTTATTACTCGCCACGTCCCCGATAAAGGAAGTGAAAATTTTAATTTCGACTTTAATAATACTTTCTAAATAGATAAAGCTAACACGACTTTACAACAACATTGCCAGGCCTTTTATTTAGACTTAGCTCCCTTAAGGCCTTTCGAGAGATAAAAAGAAGGAAAAAAATCAATCTTCATCGTTTTTCCTTCTATCCGCTAAGAGAATCTAATATTGTAATAGCATCAGATAACCACTTTTTATTTCAAAAGCGATGTAATTCGATTAACCGTTGTAACAAGATCTTATCTTAGGACTAATTTAATACTTAAACCATCTCCTGAAGTAGAGGAGAGAATTTAGTAAATGCTACGAACTCGAACCAATATTTCAATGTTTATTGGGACGTTTTGAGTCCTGTATGTCACCAATAACTGGTAATACCATCATTCTGTCAGTGGACGTGTTAACGTTCTCTACGTGAATGGCCTTTGCCCATTCTAAGGTCAGCAAGACCCGCTATGTAAACAGCTCGTTTAATTTTGAAACTTATGGGTTTTATTACTAAATATTGGGTTACTGGGAAATTATTCTTATTTATGTGTGTCACTGAGGCATTATATTTGGGATGCTATAATTGGATGTTATACTTGTTTTGATATTAATGCTAACTGTGCCATCGAAATCTTGGGTCTTTTTTAAAATAAATTCAGTTTTACAGTATTACTAAATGTTTACAGTTATATTTTCGAAACATATTTATTACAAAATTTGTGATATTTTGTATGTGCTGTTAAAAGAGCACACATAAAAGAGTCATGGGGCTTTTCATGCAATTACATAAAACTCCAACGCCTTTAATGGGCGAATTAACTTTGCACAGTTTGACCAATTGAGGTCAGAAGTAGAGGAGGGTCAATTACTTGCATTTAAACATGGCAACACTATTCATTGCTTTGCTTTCATCTTGAGAGTAAAGCAAATTTTTCAGAGGTGATAGGACCAACACGGAGAATCGACCCGGCTCCACCCTGATGTCAAATTAATCAAACAATTCTGTCGACCTCTTTCTACAGACGAGTCTAACTTTCAAAAGGAAACCACCCACGATATCCCGGGGAGGCAAAGCTACGACGAGTATTTGTAAACTTCTCCAAATCATGAATTATGAGTGAAGCTGCTGCTAACGGGTCGATCGGAGTGGACGAACATGGATTTACTTTTCTTTCTTTCTTCCCTTCTTAGTAATTTAGTTTCCCTACTGGAGACAACACCTGTGTACACAATGATCCTGCCTTTCTTTCCATTGATCCTATTACTCCATCTACTATCATGTTTTTAATCTTTATCTTTAGTAAATTAATATGAAAGTATTAATTTCCGGTTATTTCAGAATTATAACATAAAGCACTTTAATGAAGTACGGAGACCTCATTCGACTCTCACTTATTCCAGCATGATTTGGGGTTTTGATATTCCTTAGAGTATAACATCATTTAGCAAAGAAGTTCTTTTATGCCCTAAAGAACTCAAAACGTAGCACCAAGCCATTGTACTAATACAATAAAAGGCATTTTGTCAGAGGGCCTCTCTAATGACTCGCAACAAACGAAGCAAAAGGTCATCATCTCAGCCGGGATAGGAGAACGCAACTTAAAACTACTACAGTAACTAAAAGTTTAATTGACATCAAAAACATGTCTGGTTGGCGAACATGATGGACGTATTTTTGGTCCATTAAGTGGTCATCATGTCGAAAAGAACAAACTTTGGGAGGTATTCGACTGACAGAACTTCTCATTGAACGGACACTAATTTAAGGGTGTGTTTAAATATTCAAAAATCAGTACCTCCCAGTGACGTCACGTCACGTGGGAGGTCTTGACGTCATGTTTGGTAAAGTATAAAAGTCGGATTTGTTACGTTCTCTTTTTTCTTCCTTTCTTTTTTCTGTAGTTAACTCGGATAGAAAGTGGAAAGTCATTACGGTTTAAGGTCTGACGACTCCTTTTATATTTTTTTTGTTATGACTTCACAAGATATTTTTCGAAATTCGCCTTTGTAATTGTAAAAATTAAACGCTGTTTAGAGATCAAGTACGCTCTCCACAGAAGATAATTAATAAATAACTTTTACTCGCCCGCGGGAGTAATTAACAATTAATCTATTCGTCTAAGCGGTTAATTTATTAAAATTTCTCTTTTCACATATCTAAATTTACTCGTCAGTACGCGCAATTATTACAAAATTACTCTCCAGTTCAAATATCACGCAATGACCCGAACAAATAAGCCATATTTCCATAAATTCATAAAACTAACTCATCACATAAATGGATTAAAAATATAACACTGGCCAATTACGTGATCAATAACGAAATTTTTACAAGTAGATCTACAGTAAAATAATTCCAACTTATGAAACTTATCGCCGTTAATAAATATCTCAAACTGTTCTAAAAAAAGCGTATAGTTTTATTAATGCCAACCTAGTGTGGTTTTTATAAAAGAAACTTTCATGGCTATCAGTTATGGTCGGAGTGAAAGACAGATTTTGCAGATGTCGGCTTCGTATGGTTCGAGTAGTACATTAAATGACAGCAAAGACCGTCCTCCTGCACTATCTGATTACGTAGGAGCCAGGCAGAGAGTAAAAGGAAACGATGCCTGGTATGTGTGACAGCCAGATGCACCACACACAGCATATCGAGTCATTTGCCATTATATAACGCTTCATTTGTCACTTCTTTTCTTCTTTGTATCGCACAACATGTTATCATTATCCGAATTCGATAAATTATCTTTCTACCTTTAATTAAAGATAATATCAGTTTATTAATATAACTTGGGTTATATTGCTTTACTTCTTCAATTGATGTGTTTTTCTTATTTTTTGTTTTTCTTTTTTACACGTTTATTTGCCAGAAGCGCAAAACATTATATGAAGGTAAATGATGTATTTTATCCGATTTTAGACACTCTCATAGGAATATACGTTACATTCGCACCAAGGCTCTTTTTCTTGCAGAAAATAGACTCAAAAGAATCCAACTGTGCCTCCTGTAAGTAAAAAAACGTTATAATCGTGCGATTCTTTAGTTAAAAGTGGTTTATCTATTGTTAAGAAACAAAGAATCAAAACTCTTTGTATTATTTAGTAACTGTAGCCGTGGGTGCAGCCTACCAGACCCTATCAGCCCCCTTTTAACCCTCAAGGGATAGGGGAAAAGACTAAACATCTCTTTCTGTAATTATAACTGCAATAACAATCTAACCTATGACTAATGGATAGAAAATAAGTTGGGTAAAAGTTGAGTATTTTCATCCTGGATGTAATTACGTTTTACCTATCGACCAAAAGCTAAAAAAAGATATCGAAGCTCATTGTGTTCGTGCAAATGTAGAAAAACATTTATCATCCGAACATGAATTCGAATGACAACTTCTTATATGAAGTAGTGTTCGTTGACTCCCAACAATCACTTGGGGGGAATTTGTGTTCTGAATAGTAATGTTCTACACTATAGGAATTGATAAATGGATAGTCTATATCCAATTAAGTATCGAGGAGAAAAAGGAAAAAAAAAAATTGGCGTGTTCCAAAATTGTATAAATTTACCAGTCCCGATAAACCTCAATCTGGTAGATTTACGACATGTTTACAAGTTCCGAAATTATCTTAGAATTTTTATTGTTTTTTTTTTAATCTAACAGATTATGGATTAAAATATTTAATCATTTTTTTTTGTAACTATTAAAGCGTTTTTGTATAACCGAATTTGTTGTTAAAAATGAACAGTGTTCGCGATCGTTAACTTTATCCAAATGATTCGATTCACAGAAAGAACAATCTTCACCAGATTTGGGATTATAAATATGTGCAAACGGATAACGATGCGTATCCAGGAACGAGTGGAGATATGCATGATTTCTATTTTGGAGCAGAATGTTAAAGAATGCCGTTTTTATTTAAAAAAAGGGGGAAAAACTCGTATTTATTTATGTTGTGAGTTAAGCAAAAACAGATTTATGAATCCCAACACACATTTTACAGTCGTAGAATGAAAAAATACGAAAATACAACCTGTCAAAATAAAAAATAAAAAGTCTGAAGCATCAATAACATCAAATAAAGATAGCGCTGAAGCGTATATCTAAGACGATTTGATATCCACTGACACTATTATTGTACCCTATAATTTCTCCAACTCGGAAAGCAATTACATTTAGATGAACACACGTGAGTAGAGAGAAGTAAAACCAGAACTAATTGTACATACATGTTTTCGATCAAAAAGCATTTGGATAGTCTCTAGGACCAATGACTTGTGTGGCACCTAAATGAAATATAAAAAAAAAAACGAACTAACTTATGAATGACTTTCTTGTGCTACCTGTTCACTAACTGAGTTTGTTGTTTAAGAATTTAGAAGTAGAAAAAAAAGCAAAGAAATGTTTCTTTATATGTAGGCCCGACAATTTAACAATTAGGTCTAGGTTTAAGTAACCAGTTTCTGCACCGTATCTGAGTGATGCAGTACAGAAATAACTTCAGATTGTCCATTATTTTCTTCATATGTTCCGCTCCCGGACATACTTAGGATTCTTAGTTTTCATTTGGGAACGTTTCCAAGTCGGAAATAAACAAAAATGGCGTCATTTTTATGAGTTTGTTTATGTGTTATGATCAAAGGATACAAGAGAGGTAATATATAAAAATTTATATATATATATTTTTTTGTTTGACTAATTAAAATTATTGGCATTGAAACAAAATACAATATTTATATTAATAGGGATATATATATATATATATATACATACCGTACAGGGTGGCAGAACCGATTTAAATGAAGAAAGAAATCACGAACAAAAACATAACTATATTATATTATTATTATGGAGATTTGCAATCGGAAATTACCTTTTGCAAATAGAAAATTCGCTAGTGAAAGTCATCGCTGGTTATGAATGAAAACGATTCAAAATTTGGATCAATGAAAGTGATACAAAATTCACAGGAAAATTCGCTAGTGAAAGTCATTGCTGGTTATGAATGAAAACGATTCAAAATTTGGATCAATGAAAGTGATACAAAATTCACAGGATGTAGTGAAAGTAAACGTGAGAATCGAAATTGTGGAACAAATGAAAATTATAAATTAATGCACGCGAGAATGAATGAAATGGATGACAGTTCTCAATTCTAAATAAAATATCAAACATAAAAGAAAACATTTTTCGCTTTCTGAAAACACTGAAATTCAAAGTTGATCCAATAAATTGATATTAATCGATTGAAGACCTGCTATACGAAATCGATTGAAAGATCTACTATACGAAATCGATTGAAGATCTGCTATACGAAATCGATTGAAGATCTGCTATAAGAAATCGATTAAAGACCTACTATAAGAAATCGACTGAAAGCTGCTATACGAAATCGAGTGAAAGATCTGCTATAAGAAATCGATTGAGATCTGCTATAAGAAATCGATTGAGATTTGCTATAAGAAATCGATTGAAAGATCTGCTATACGGAATCGCAACATAGCCCTACATGAATATGAAACATGCAATATAAGAGACACGAATAAAAAATGAAAGGACGATAAAATGTTATTTTATTAATGATTATGTAAATGCAACTACATCAAACATGAAATTACACCAAAAAAGAAACCAGAAAAAATAATAAAAGTGGCATTGACGTGTTCAGATCACAAGTTTGAAATTAAAATTATACAGTATATATATATATTACATTTCTAATCCTAATTAACATGTCTTTGTAAAGAAAATCAGTAGGGCCTATATATTTAAAAAACGTTTTTACAAGTTTTCCCAGCCATTCTTATCAAATTGGGAATGATGATATTAAGATAACGTAGGTTGTAAATAATAAACTCAATAAAAACAAACACGGAGAGTAAGAAAAAAATTTCACAATCTTAATTAATCAAACAGAACTTTGTCACTCAAATCGTTAGATAGGAAAAATGTTGCCCGGTGATTGGTTTAAAATACCCAAGTTAATCTTATTCCGAGAAATGATATAATCTTAATTAATCAAACAGAACTTTGTTACTCAAATCGTTAGATAGAAAAAATGTTGCCCGGTGATTGGTTTAAAATACCCAAGTTAATCTTATTCCAAGAAATGATTGTATCCAGATGGCGATCAGATGAATAGGTAAAAGTACCAGCCATTCACATCGATACATTTTAATTAGAACATTTCTGTGCATTGGGGTGTTTCTCATCCCTAAAGGCAGTCTGCCCTCTGGTGCAGACCCAACGAGTTAATCAAGCAAAGCAATAAAACGTAACAGGAATGATGATCCTCAAAGGTATCTCTTACTAAAAAAATCAATTTAAATATTTGTAACGTGAATTAGGAAATTCTTTAGTTACGTGTTTAGTTGGTGAACTGTCACGTTATCTATAAAACTTAACGCACAGAAATGCGTCCAAAGTCATTTTTTTTCCTAACCTAAGGTAGTGTGTGTGTGCACGGGAAGGGACACAATAACATTCTAGAAATGTTGGCATGCGATGACCTAAGCTTAATCCCTTTCCAGCTGATGACTAAGCTTACGAGGTTCCGCAGAATTACTCAAAAGGAACCCAAATGCTGTAGTTATATTAAATAAAACAAAAAAATGTAATTAAAATTCGGGTGTGGATTCTCAGAAGGTTTTTTAAAAATAAATTACATGGGATTTTGTTACGATCTTGCTTACATAATTGGCGCTTCTAATGAGTCTAGTTCTGGATATAGAACCCTAGGGGTCCTCCAATTCCCACGAGCAGCTGTTTGCGGAGAATAGCGAGGATCGATAGCTCAATATGCAGAAGAGCTCTTGTTTTACGTCTGCTGCTGACAAGCAAATCACGAATTTTGATTTTATCTCATTATATTGCAAAAAAAAAGTTCTAAAAATTCTCCACAGTTTACAGATGCAGATGCTTCGTTGGACGCGTGTCCTTATCTAGTTATATAGAAAAGATGCAGCGAAGTGATTTCATGATCTATCTGAGAATCACCTGCATGTGCTTGATATACCCAATTTGCTTGCCGACCACTTATGCAGTTGGTCTAACAGAAAACTATCTTTGTTGTCACTAGTCTATCCGGTGATTCTTTGGTCCGGAACTAATGCCAAGAGACAGTTAAACTACCGTGAAACGCAACGATGAACACGGAAAAGATACTTGACCACAATATTAGCTAGTTTAACTGAAAACCCGCAGAGTTACGAAGAATCTACTACATTATATGCTTTGTTACAAGATAACAGATTTGGAATGGTTTTTCTTTATTCTGTTGTAAATCATAAATACAGGTATTCATAATCTCGAACTATGGCTAAAAATATTTCTAGTATCAAATGTTTGTAAGCTAGTAGTTGAGATAAATTGTAGTTAAAAGATATGGACTTATACACAAATATTCTCTTAACACAAAATAAGCCACATTTCAACCAAATTTTATGCTCTACAAAACAAATCTGGGAGTAATAAAGGACTTTGAATCTATCAAATCGGTTGGAATATCAAATTTAGAGCATTATCTAAATGAGTCATTTCTTCTAACTTGATTCAACTTATGCATATATTCATAAGATGCCTTCAACTGCATAATATTCAATCATTAAGAAGGCCACCCTGGTTGAAAATACTTACCAGAAAGAGATAGGCCCTACGTAAAAATTAACAATAAAAATCTCCGAACCTCTTAAAAATTAAATATACCTATTTTAATTCAGTTAGAGGGCCTATATTTATATAATCATCTGAACTGTCATCAATGGCTATAAATTCTCTGGGTGTGACAGTGTGACTTAAATGTTACACACCTATTTATAAACAAGTTGAAGGGCAGCTGGACAAAACACGACCATTAGAATTATATTTGCCTACATTTATAGAAACGTTGTTGCCCGAAGGAATAATCAAATATGATGAAGATAACTTATATATATGAAGATAATTGTTGTTACTTGCCAGCTGTGGATGTAGGCAATTAAAGAAACGAAATTTGAAGTGCATAGAGATTGATAGCTTAGCAAATGACACAGCACGAATCAGATCCTGTTCTAGAATCTTTACCTTTTTTTTCTCTTCCTTACTTCTCTCTCTCTCAATCGTATGGCCGAAGGCTTTTTGTTATTACAGAGGAATTAAAATTGCTAGTTAGACATCAACTGCTCGTCTAATGGTAGAAAGTTTTAAGGGCAAAACAAGATGGCAGACTTGTTGAAAAGTTGCAATGTCTTTATAAAAGCTATCGTGCAACTGGATTGACGAGCTGTTTTTGTTTTAAAATACATTTAAGTAGATTTAATGTTTAACTTTAGAAACCGCAAACACTTTATTTGCAGAAACAGGACAAAGCGTTATTTTACGCATCTCAAGGATTCAAAATGGTTGAAATTCAGTATTAAAATGAATTTCCGTTAAAAGTTACTAATTTAAACATCACTGGGAAAGAGGAATTCAAATGATGGATCCTTTAGGTGCAAAAAAAAAAAATTAAGGTATGAAAGAGATTTATTGAAATATAGATTTAACAGAAGCTCATTCATGCCTTTAAATAATAAAGCTCTATGAGAAGCTAGCAATGTTTAAGAAGTTTCTGAACAAACTTTCAGAAGTGTTTGTATCGATTAAGAGAGATAAGATTTTAAAGGATATTCATTTTGGACGATAACCAAATACAAAAATTAATATCTCTAGTTGGAACAGCTTCTCGGAAGAAGATGAAAGAGAAGCGTCACACAAACAGTTGTTGTTTCAACTTGTTAAAAAAAAATGAACTTAATACATAATCCCAAGAGACAGACCCACTTCCTGTAATTCAGACAGAAAGTTAAAAACTTTTAACGTTTCATTCCTAAAGAAAACATTTTTCTGTAAATTCTTTCAGGATCGTTTTCATCACGATAAGGATTTTATATCTAAAAAAAAATTCGCCCACATTTTATAGTAATTTCTCTCTAGATACAATCGTAACTTTCCGTGATGTGTAAATCGTGATTCAGCCAACGTTTTCTTTCTTCTTTTTTAAAGAAAAGTAAAATTTAAATTTCACTGATATAGAGATATTTTAAACAGAAAATTTTTAGACTCAAAACACATCAATTGTAAGCAGATTTTCGTACTTACAACCAAACTTTAATGATATAAACAAAATAAAACGGTGCACATCCTAAAGTTGCAATAAAAAAAGAAGCAAATCGCATTTAAAAAACAACATTTAGACATTTCACGCAGACAGCAACTTATGTAGTAACAATTAAGCCGCCACTACCACTATATAGACATATTTTATTACTGTAATTAAGATAAAGTAGTAGCAGTACGTATAATTTTTTCTCCTTCTCAGTACTACACAAGACGATAAAGTGTCAGTCGGGAAAAAATATAGTTATAAAATGTCGCAGGAATACAATTTGCGGACAAATGTCTTGTGGGTTTTTAAACACAACCGGAAAGTTTAGACACATGACAGGCATATTGGCCGGATTTGGAACTACGCTTTTATGCTTTTATGGCAACTGTAACGAGTCTAGCATGACGTAGAACGGGGAACAGGTGAATGAATGTGTTTAAACGTTGGCATTAAAACGAATACAACAGAAATAAGTTAAAGAACTTTGTGCATATGGTATCACTCTGCCCTCTTAATAGGATCAACTAGCACAATTATTATCATAATCTTCAAGGACGGTTACGCCATCTAGTAACACAAGTTTTAAAAAGAAAACATCCATTTTAAAAGAGCAGAAATATATTGCATTCTATAAAATATTTGTATCCAACCGTTAAGTTATCGAGCACATCAAAGAAGCTCTTTATACTATATCACGCAATTATTTCATTAATAATTTAATCGAACTATCGAAATTTCTAGAGGAACAAAAATTCAATATAGCAAGAGTTTAATAACACATTTAAAACTTTGCATATTCCGTAAATTATATAAGGTCGTATGATTTCATTCATTTTATAAAGTCATTCTTCTATAGCTGTTTGTTCGCAGCTTCAACTTATCAATCAGAAACTAGCAAAGTGGATGTCATCCGATACTATATTGACTAAGCTAACATTCACTAATGGATGAGTAAATTTCAAACTGTCTACTTTCACCTCTTATCCATTGTCTTCATAATATTGACTCATACTGAAAAGCATCATCCAATTACTTCCTTTCCTCTTCCTTAACTGGCAGGAGCTTCGAATATTTTCCCCATTTATAACGGTACCTCTGCGATTATTCTACACATAAGCTAAGCTTCTGGGGTGAAACTAGCATTTGTTTTAGTGAGGGTTCCCTCAACAGCCCCTTAAAGAGTGTAATGTTGGAAGCTTTAGTTTCACTTTTTGGCTGACGTTTATGATCACGAACTGTATTGGTGAAGTGTTACGAGCATCCTGATACGTATCACGGTAATTATTGGGTTAAGTAGCAGATAGAAAGTAACGTGTTATGATAAAAAATCATCTTACACGTCTAGATAATGGAGGAATTTATAAGTATACGGCGTGGGAGACGTACTTTAAATAATTTATGATATCCTCCACTAGTTATTTCTATTCTAGTTTTGTATCCCATCTTTCGCTTCGCGTTGCTAGGAAAAGCAATAACGCGCGTTGCGAATTAGATCAATAAATATGATTTTTAAATGAAATTACAATTTAATACGGAAATCTCGAAAATAGAACAGCAAAATCTTCTTTTTTTGGTCACTATTTCCCTTATTTACAAACTGTAATTTATCTATATCTTTAGGCCTTTAAGTGTTAGCTGTAGGAAGGAAAAGGGGTTAAACATCACGATGGAAATCGAAGAACGTCATCTTACTCAAACACAAAACCCAGACTCTATTTAATTAACAGAACACGAATCTACACTTCATAATGAAAATTTGTCAAATAAAGTGACAGCAAGACGTCGTTAATAAAACTTAGGTTTAACAATTTTCATCCAACCTCATTTGTAATTAAGTCAATCTTTCTTCTCAACTTTTATTTTCTACTTCTCTAATTAAAAATGATTATTTTAAAACTTTCGGCGTGACTTCAGAAATCATATGAATCAACAAAAAAAATCTAGTTTAAATATTTAAATTATTAGTGACTATTTGAAATTTAAAAAAAAATTGAGTTGATATAAAAAATATCTCTAAACTTTAATTATAGAAGCGAAAACTTGTACTGCACCTCCTCAAAGTTGCTTTTATTAGAGGGAAACTGGTCATTATAGTAAAATTAAGGTGTTAGTCTCGGGTCGTACCCCAAAGCCATAAATTAACCTAGTAAGGGGACTTCTGCTGCCGAGATAATAATTCTATCCTCGAATTTTCTATCCCGATAATGTATCTAAGCTTATAATTTCCACAATAAAGTTATGGAAGTGATTTATAGTTTGCAAACCAAACTTGGTTGTTTGTACAAGTTGTGGTATGATTTTTCTTTTCAGAATTTCACCATTTTTTTTTCCAAGAATGTGCGAAGTCTGCTAGGTATAGCATTATCCCGAAAATACCAGTTATACTTATTTAAATGTGGAAGAGTCATCAAAAAATAGGAACCGCTTGTGAAGAGAGATAAGAGACTTTTATTACCATACGTCATTAAGAAGTTAATTTATAGCTAGAATATGTTAGTAATTTTAGTAAAAATTTCCTTAGATATAACGAGAGTTTGATAGAAAGGTTGTAAAGATATTACCAAGCATCTAGATATTACTTAAAATACGAGTAAAGTTGACATTACTTTTTGATGTAATATGCTAAAATTTTTGCTCGTCTTGAATAGCTATTTAAAGCTATTAAGTAAAACATTTAAGTTTTACTTATAGAAAAGTGCTAATGATATATCGTTAATATTTAATAAATTTTCGAAAAATAAATTAATAGAAAGCTTATTTTGTAAACTTATGTTATATATTAAATATATCAAATTTCAGGCAGTTATATTGTTTTGCATGACAGGTTCGAATTCTTAAGTTTTGTTTATGTTTTAGCTAAACTCCTCCTTTCAGCAACTATACATAATCTATAGTAAGATATTACTGTCTTACAATTTATAGAGAAAGCTCAATATACGATGAATCTAAGAACTTTTCATGAGTACAATATACAGTATTAATAGCTTAATTCAAATGGTGAGGGAAAAAAATATATTTACAATGAATATTTAAGCAATTCTGAAAAACTAATTGCCTATTTTCCAAACGTGTTCATTTTGGAATGATAAAAGGGGCTAAAATATCAAAAACTATGGCATAACATATAGAGTATATTGAAAAATTCTATTAAATAGCTCCATAGTTATTACAGGAAAACCTCAGAACATCGAAGATTCGCCATTTTTAAATAGGTGAATCCACAGAATTAATTAATCTTAAATTTGAAGTAAGGTTAATAGTTTTGGATTATCCTGCTAAATTTTATAAAAATCAATAAAATAACTTATTAAGGAGAAACCTGGAAGTTTGAATCTGTCATATTAATGATAGTAGCTAGAATATTAAATTATATGATGTCAAGTTACTTTTTATGGCAGATTATTACTATCAATTTTCATAAAAATCTGCTAATTCAAAATAGTGGTGACAAACACAGCCAAAGACAGAGAAGAATAATATTTAAGCCACACTTTCTTTCAGAAAATAGCTAAAAAATAATTCCACGATGATAATTTTATTAGAAAATGTTAAATTTCAGAGAATTTCATATCATTTTAGGACTAAATGTATTAAATTTCTACATTATTACTGACTTTTAAATAACATATTAGTTATGCTTTCAAGAAGCAGGTCCAACATTATCTATTATAATCATGAACTTTAAGTTATTAATTGTAATTCTAAAATATAAGATGAGCATATATTTAACAATAGCTTCAAATATTTTCACTTGTTAATTTCTATTTTACATTTTAATTTCCTCAATTTTATATATAAATTTATGAAATTATACTAATTCTAATTATTAAAGTTTTTATTGATATCTTTATATGTTCTTCTTAAACAGCATAAATACTATAAATCAATTTACAGTATTATCTTCCTCTTTCTTCAATAAAAAAACCATTTCAAAAATTATTAAACCAATTAGAATTATATAGAAAACCCATTAAACAAACAAAAACTAAAACATAAAAAAAATTAAAATTTAGTGGTAATTATGATTTATTATCTAAGCATTAATAAGCTTTATTCTCATTAAACTCACAAACTAATTTATTCTCCATTATCCATAAAGTTAAAAGAAGACGTAGAGAAGTAAAGTATTAAAAAAAAATTGAGAGAGAGAGGTAAAAAAGTTAGAAAACTGTTCGTTGTAAAACATTGTTACTGATAAGAAGCTTATCAAAATTTTCTGGTGAGAATCGAGATAATGAGATTGGTTATAAAAATAATTTATGACTACATGGATTGGAATGTTGAGGACATAACATAATGACAGGTAATTATAAAGACAATCATTAACTTGGTAATGTACCCAAGAGGACAAGAAAAATTTTATGGATTTCTTAAACAGTAGTTTATCAGAAGAAAAACTTTTTCTATGTTTTTTTTTATTTCATGCTGTTAGATTTAATATGTGATGATAATTGTTTTGATGAAAGTAATGATTCTCATATATGTCTTTGAGTAACTTATAAGATTACATTTAATTGAAAACACTTATTTCCAAAAATTGTAATTTTCATTAAAAATTAAATTTCTTTAATATTGTAACTCATTTATTTGCAAAAAACATAGATTTCAAATTTTGATATAAATTGAAAATTGCAATTTATAACTCATCAGATAAGCAAAAATATGTTTATTTTTATTTTTAAAATTTGTCTGATTTAGTTACATCATCATTTAAAAGTTTACAAATTTTATTTCACATTAATGACAAATAATTCAATTTGGAAACTTTTTTATTGCTGAACATTTAACAAACTATTAAGAATTTATCATATTTTGATGGGCATTGAAATAAATTATTTGGAAGAAAAACTTATTAAAGCATATCACAATAAATCAAGTTTATTATTATTCAAAATATTCTATAGTAGACAAATGTATAAAAATATATTTCAAGTAATAAGTTTAAATTAAGGAAAATATTTTCTTGTATAATTCACTGGAAAAACAATGATAAATTGTGCATATTTATTTTAATTGTATTTCAATTAAATATGTTTCTAAAGTGACGAGAATGTGATTAAAGATAAAAGTTCAGTTGTGATGAAGTAATTAAATAATTACATAAAACAAAAAATAAAATGAGAGTAACCAGAAATTAAATAAGCAGAAGTCAATAATTGCAGAATAAACATTTTAAAATGCTTAATTAGGAAAAGTAAACTGTATGTACAAACGAAATAGTAAACAGTCAGTAAATCAAGCAGAAACAAATCTCTGATGAAAACAATAACAAAAATGAGTTTTGCAATTATTTTAAGAAAGAATTATCAATCTATTTACAACAACATTAATAATAAATTTTATTTTAATTTCTATCAAACAATATGACATGCAATGTGTAATATATAATTAAGTTTTTCCTTATATATTTATTATTAAATAACTAAAAGAAAAAAAATTTTGTTATTAAATAATATTTTTGAGATTAAAATACCCTCTTATTATCCTCATCATATGATGATAAAAGGGTGTTTTAATCTCAAAATAATTTTCTTCAATCTGTGGATAATTTGTTTCAAATATTATTCTTCAGGTTATAATCATTACACAGCAGTTGACATTAGACTAATTTTTCATAAACAATTTATATTATTAACCTTGGAAAATTGTATTTTATTGTGAAAATCAAATAAGCACAAAATTTAATTTTTCAAATAATATATTATTCAAATTAATGAAAATTAGACACTTAAAACAATTAATATGGTTATTAGTATTGTTAAGTCATAAATTTCCACTAAATGAAAAAAATCCCATATTTTATTTAAAAAAATAAAATATACTTTATTAACAAAAATGTACATCGAATCTGAATTAATCTATAAATTTTACCTTAGCTAATTTTTTAATTAAAAAAATTTTGAGTTATAATTTTCTGTATTCAAATAAAATTATAAACATAAAATAATTCTTATCAATAACTTTTTATTCTATATATTTTAGTTGATTAATCTTGCTAAAACTTATTTTATTTACTAAAAAGATTTGTAAGAAAATAAATTTATCAATAGAATTCATTGATGAATAAAAATCAACATTGATTACTAATACAATAATAATATAAATATGCAATATGCATTTTATTTGGAAAGTATTAATATATACAATTTTAAATTGCAAATAATAATATATGAATTTATAAATCACTTTAAATAAATGATATATAATAAAACACAAAACAATAATTTTAACTCATTAATTCAATAATCAAATCAACTATATGAAGTGTACAACATATACAATGAATCAATCACAAGTCCAACTTATATACATTTAATCTTCACCTGCTGGAATAGCATCTTCTAATCGACGTACAAATTTAATTCTCAGTTCTGTAACATTATCACCCTTTAGAGTATCTTGCACAAACCATGCTGCTATTTCCATCTGAACCATTTCCAAAGCTCCTCTAATTACACCAATTAAAATATTTGAATATTTCAAATTTCCATGCTTATCTGGAAGTTCAACAAATTCTGTGAGTGGATTGTTGTCAATTATAAAGGAGAATTCATCTCCAGCAGGTCCCCAGTTAGTAATTGCAGGTGTAATGCCAAGGTACATCTTGAAGGCCATCTAAAAGAAATTTATACTACATATGATACATTTTAATTATTCATATGTTAATTTTTACAATTGCTTAATAAAATGTAATAAATGGCAATTAATATTAATTTAAAATTTTTTCAATTTGAAAAATTAATGTATGTATAGATTCTAGTCTACTGAAATACAACAATTTAAAGGCTGTTTATAAAATTAATTGTACCATATATTCATATCTTAATATCATAATTTTTTTAATCCATACTATTTATCCTAATTTTTTTATATATACTGTACTACTAGCAAGGGTACTCAGCACTGTTCAAGAATTTCAGTTACATAACATAGATTGTGCCAACTCTTATACCATTATGATATTAGGTATCCTAGCTAAAAATAAAATTTTAAACTAGTTTATCTGAATTTTATAGATTGTGTTAGTGTGAATTAAGTTACCAAATTACATAGATATTTTTTGCAGTGGCCACTTTTAGAGCCCACCATAGGCTAGCCAATACCCATAATAAGGTCAACAGGATGGTTGAAAATGAAATTCAAAAGACTCAAATTCCGTGAATTTATAAATTTGATGAGTAAATTTACAATGAACCATGCAGAAGTATCATTTTATCAAATAATTCTTTTATTTCAGCATTAGGAATTGATTTGTTGATCGTGACAACATTGCAATGATTATGTCTCAGTGATACAGTACAACAACATTGTTATATCATTGTGATGTCATATGCCCATAATATTTTATGATACCATTCATTATTATATCACAGTGATGCCATACTAATGCTACTATGACATCATCCCAAATTCAAATATCACTTTGAACAATTGAAATGATGGCATTTTCATTGCCACCCAAAAAGTCATCCCTCCCTAGGACAATCTCACTGCAGCTAGATCATTTCAATCCTTCAGAGTGATGCTTGAATTTGAGATAATATCATAATAGTACCGATATGGCATCATTGTGACACAACAATAGATGATGTCATAAAACATTATGGGCACGACATCACAATGACATAACAATGTTGTAGCAGCACTGAGACAATCATTGCAATGTTATCATGATCAGCAAATTGAATCCTATGTTAATTATGGAGTCAGGAGAAGTCTCCATGCTCAGTTTGATCCCAAGGGGTCAAACCTTTGTGGGGCAGATAGATAAACATTGCACTTCATAGTTATACATATAATAAAAAATTATCACTATAATCATGATTAAAATATTCTTTATTCAGACCTATATCCAGATGCATCTAATGGCCAAAACTCAACTAAATTTAATCAAGAGTATCTATTTACAAAAGAGCTTTTTGAAGAAACAATTAGTTTAAAAAATTACTATCATGGAGACACTAGTGCTACTACTATCAACAAAAAGTTTCATTTGCATACTTCCTATGTATAGCTAATAGAAGACAGGTGCAAATCTATAAAGGAAAGTGTGAGACATTTCATGCTTACACTTATAGACAGTAGTGACCCTGTGTCTTCTTTGTTTGTATATGCTTTACTAGTGAAGCTGTTTTATCCAAATAAAAGTAATAGCTGTGCAAACTTAAAAAATACAATTATTAAAAAATTTGTATATATATATGAGTTAGCATGATATATATATATATCATGCCAACTCTCTTCTCTGACATATTGTACTGTCAAAATATGATTCCTCATTGGAACAGGAAATCTAAGAGAGATAAGAGGACATAAACCTATTTATCCAAAACAAGATGAAAACATTGCTATTCCAGTGATATTAAGTGATCATTATAAATGCAGTCAGTTCTTGAAGTGCATATATAATATTGAAGTAATTTGATATATTGAATTAACAGTGAGGAAGAATTTGCACAAATTGTTGCAATTCCATCTATATCAAAAGTGGCCAATGCATTGACTGCAGTCTACTAGTCAACCAGCAAGCTGTGAGATGTAGCCTGCAGTGGTCTGTCATATATTGTATTGAAAATTATTATTATTGTTATTATTAATTATTATTATTGAAATCACTGGCAGTCTACTTTATAAACTATACTATAGTCCAGGGCTACCCAACCTTTTTATGGCCATTAGCTATTTTTTCACCGGAGCGATATAGCGATCTACCGATATACAGAGAATAAAAGTACAAAAATAGCAATGCCATCTATATAATTCAAAATTTATCAAATAAAATAAACAATTCTCAAATATGAAAATAACAACGAATACATGGATACATAAACAAAAATTTTAATGCGATATTTGACATTATGTAGATTTTGCAATTGATTCAAATTTTGATTATATGACAGACGAAAGAGATAATCTTAAAATTTTTATGAACATATTTTGTAGTGAATGTAAGTTCGATTTTAAATCTATAATTTTTACTCTATGTATTTTGGAATCTTTCAGATATTCATTTTCGTAATTGGAGAGCATTGTTCAAAAATGTCTTTCGATATTTCCATATTTTGAAATAGCAACAACTGAATTACATATTAGACAAAAGCATTTGCTATTAACCACGGGAAAAGAAATCATGTTCCCATTCATCATGGTAATGATAAGTTTTAATTTTCTTTTTTAAGTTCATAATTATGGTTAAAAAAAAAAAAAAAATTAAATAATTGAAGATGTTTATTTTTTAATAAATTTAACTCTTTAGGCCGAACAACGATATATTGTTGTCTGGACCTGAGCAATGTAATAAAAAATAAAAGACATTTGAACCTGTAAACAAATGTCTAACAAACTTTTGCTTATTCATCGAAATAATCTTCATTTATTGTTTTTGATATTTTATTATATTCTACCAATTGATCTGATCTGCTATTACTTAATAAATAATAAAAAACACAAAGAACGAAAATAGTTAGGGATAACCTCATTTTTCTTGTTTCAACAAAAATACAGACCACCTTTACTATGCATTATAAAGTGGAAGTTTAACAAGCAAATTGATTGGAAGATGGTCAGAGGCTTGCAATTGACTAAAAAGCTTGTCGAGATCGACTGGTTGGGCAGTCCTGCTATAGTCTATAAAGTAGACTGCCAGTGATTTCTGAAATGAAAAGTAGCACTCAAACCCAAAAAGGTTAGCCACCACTAATCTATATAAACTTAAACTTATCTGCATCTAGCAATTACTGTACTTTCTAGCAACACATACATCTGAGTGACATTTGTGTTAACATTTTTGGCATAAATCAAGATGAACAATGAGTGACCATGGAAGACTCTTTCAGTAGATGCTGAAGTTTCACCTAATAGAAAAGTGAACACCCACAAATATAGCATTTATATGTTACAGAAAAATTCCATATAATTCAATAGATTCCATTACATTCACTGACAATAAATGTATGTTATAGATTCATGGCAATGTTTATTATTGATTTATTTTAAAGTTTTCAAACCTGATGACTTTTATCAATTCTGAAATTTAGAATTAGTAAATAATTAATTAGTATTTCTAATAGTAATGAATTCTGGTAGTTAGTAATGAATTAATATTTCTTATATCACAATCTGATTTATTAAATAAAATATCATAAAACTCTTATAACAAATCTTTTGTTTAATTTTCTCATTTTTGATCAGGGTTGCAGAGTCAGATGGCAAATGATCCGACTCCAACTCCTATTCTGGCGTTTAAAATTCTGACTCCGAATCCACCCAAAAACCTTCAACTCCCCGATTCCCACTCTACAACCCTGTTTTTGATATATTTTTAATAAGCCAAAATGAGGAAAATACTTAAGTGGATAAATTTTATTGTAAATCTAGAATAGAAATACTGAATTATTCCAATTATAAGCAAAAATTAAAAATGCAACAACAAAAAATAGGAAGTGGCTTATATTTGAACTTTTGAAATAAAAATTAATTACAATTTATTTATTATACTGTGTGCTTTATTAAATAGATCATAATATTGCTTAAAAATTCTTGATTATAATTGAATTTTAATTATTTCAAATAATTCAGAATAATGTTAACACCATCTCTGAATTAAGAAATAAATTAATAATTATGATCTATTTGGTTATTACCTCTTGAAGTTAGGCTTAAAAGTTTGTGATTTTTATTTTACTTTAAAAATTAATTACTGTAAAAGAATTGAATTTAGCTAACATTCAGCCATCTTACAATATGCTTTAAATGCTATGTAAGTTTTTGATGTTTCTCAGGGTTTTTATATATTATAAAATGCAATTTTAAATTAGGATTCATATTTATAAAAATATTATTACAATTTTAAACTTCAAAACTATTTTATTTTTCCAGATGATAGCAAGCAGCATAAAATTTCCATAGTATATTAAACATTAAAATCATACAGATAATACACTAATATTTTTATTTTTTATAAAACATTCCTACAAAATTTCATCAAGATCTAATATAATGTAGTTTCTCTATGAAAGTGAAGAATATTTCTTTAAGATAAACTGAAAATTAATTAATTAATTCTGCATTAACTTAGTAATATAAATTTAATCTAAACTTAAATATAATAAAAGAGAAACAAAGTGAATTAATAAAGTCAATAAATTTTGTTGAGAGATGTTAAAATTATAATCTGTGATGATATATTGATTCAAGCTGAAAACTATTAAGATATGAAAAACTATTTAAAATATTAAATATATTTGCTTTAGTAATATATTATTTATATTACTTATTTCAAAATAAAACAAAAATTGTTAAAAAAAGAAATATATTTGAATTATTTAATATTCTCTAAAAATAAACAATTTTTTCTGCATAAATATATAATCATTACAAATACATCACATACAGGAATCCCTTGGTTAATGCAGTTAATAAATTCTCACAATGCACTGCATATATCAAAACTGCATTAATAAAACTAAAATACTAATGGGAATAATTATAATGAATCCTGGAAAATATCAAAATTATAAATAATATTTTTTTCTCTCTCAAAACATATCTATATTGCATCACAAGTACTTTAAATCATTGAGGAATATGTTTACGTATTTAAAAGTTTATAGTAAGAATTAAAATTTATTTTTAACAAAAAAAAAAATAATTGCAAGTCCATAGACATTGAGTACTGGAGAGGAACCAAAGGCAAGGCTGGCTATATAATATTGTAATGGCTATTATTAGGTAATTGCCATTCACAATAAATTTAATAATAAATAAAATTTTGAACGAATTTAAAATATAACAATTAGATGACGAAAATCGTAATATTAACAGAATTAAATAAATAAATTTATTGCAGTGCTCTAATCATATAGACTACAATCCCTGAGATTCAGTTGCCAATGCTTCAGAGAGTTTGCAAAAAAAAAAAAAAAATTTTTATTAAAAAAAAAAAAATAAAATACACATAATAAAAAAAAAAAAAAAAAAAAAAAAACAAATATCACATTTGTTTAAGTGCACTAATAAAATTTGGTATCTCATACATTAAGGGATAG
This sequence comes from Olivierus martensii, assembly GCA_000484575.1. Lineage (NCBI taxonomy): Eukaryota > Metazoa > Arthropoda > Arachnida > Scorpiones > Buthidae > Olivierus > Olivierus martensii. The sequence goes on from AYEL01080084.1 coordinate 76,081, forward strand.
TCTCAAATTTTTTTTGCAGACTAATCAAAACCACATTATTCAAACCCTGACTAATCAAGGGATTGCTATATATTCATTTTCTGATATAATATACAAACATGCAACCAATATAACAAAAAATGCAAGAAAGTTCTAGAATTACTTAAAAGTTTTACTTTGTAATAATTTTCATTTTTATATAATAAGTCATCTTACTAAATTTCAAAAATGATCAATAATTCAAAAGCACTAGCACTGCCAAAAATGTATATTATCTATATACAAGGTCCTCAATATATGTTGTAATTATATTCTTAAAAATCACAACTTATATCAAATTGATGTATATTGGATATTAACTTTCCAATGAAGTAATGTATTATGTGGAAATTACATTCCAAGACAAAAAAAAAATTCAAATTTATATAGAAGTATATAGGCATATGAATACAAAATACTTATTTTATTAAACACTAAACTGTAATATAATTTATGATAATTACTAAATAATAATTTGAAAATATATTATGAAATTATTAACAAAACATAAAAAAATTATTATTTTTTTTCTATTAATTGCTTCTCCTCAGCACTTGAAGTTGGTGCAACTGTAGCTGAAGTTCCTGCTGTTTCTATAACTAGCTGTTGAGATTTTCTGGTTTTTTTCTTGATGAACAGTATAACATCATTACTCGCCACCATGAATCTTTGCATCATAAATGGCATGAAAGCAAGACAAACTATTGTTTATATAATAGAGTTTCTTTATCAAAATCACCAGATACATGATCATAACTTTGCGGAAGGATATAATTTTTATATATACAGTATATAGTTGTGAACTTAATTAAATACAGAAAAAAAAGGAAAAAACTTGAGAGAAATGATATGTATGTTCTGTTCAAACAATGTAAGTGCAAATATCTTTGATGTACAGTATATCAAATTTACCATCCTTAATTAATCAATGACATATTTGTGAAATAATGTATATTGCCACAATGTATATCAAGGATCCTTTATATTAAGATTATATATTTTAAGCTATGTGATGAGTTGAATATTTTTTTTAGAATAAAAAATATAATCTTAAAGTGGTAATGCTTGATGAATTATTGACCATTTATTAATTTCCACTGTATTGAAATATGCAATACAGTCTGTCCTCTATTTATGCAGTTAATTTATTTTAGAAATTTCTGCACAAGTCAAAAATCTGTATAAGTCAAATAATAAATATGAAATATTTTTTAATGATGATTCTTAGAAATAATCATTGCTTGCATTGGCACAGAACTTTTTGCATGCTCTAATCTTTATCTTTTATAATGCTTCTTACAGTTGATTCACTCATTTTATTTGCATGAGCAATATCTAATCTTTTTCTTTTTCTCACTTTGTTTTATTATTTCTAATTTACTTTTCAAGTAGTTTGAATTACTTTTAGTAGTTGAGTTACTTTTCAAGACAGTTAAATTTTGCAAAATTCAACTGTCAAATTATGAGGTACCACTCACAATTCTGAACCACCTTGCATTGCCAATTCTGAGTGGTACCTCACAATTCTGTCGAATTGTGAGGTACCACTCACAATTGGCAAGGCATGGAATTGTGTGATGTCATTTGTTATTTACATGGTTATTTGTCAGTTCTTGTTGGCTGCTTCGGCATTTGCTCATGTTGTTCATTTTAATTTTCAATTCTGTATTTTTCAGAAAGTAAAAATTTGTGTATCCATAATTATTATTATTTTATTGAGTGAAATTTAGGGATGGTTCAAAGAGAAGTGAACAAAGAAATAATTCAGGAAAGAACAACACTTGACTGAGCTTACAGAAGAAGAATGAAATTGTAGATAAAGTGCAGAAAGATAGAACAATTATGGATGTAGCTCAAGAGTATGGCATTCCTAGGATAACTTGGTAACATTTTGCAACAGAGAAAGAAGATTATGGGTGCTAGGGTGTATGCTGGAGCAATGAAGGTTTCTGACAAAAATAGATCTGTAATTAATGAAGAGATGGAAAAGCTGCTTCTCACCTGGATTAGATAAAGAAAGATGAAGGGAGATCCAGTAACTCAGGCAATGATCTATAAGAATGCTGGGTTAATTTTCGAAGAATTGCAGAAGAAAACTCCAGGATGTATCTAAGATCAAACTGAAGAATTTAAAGCAAATTGAAGCTGGTTTCACAGATTCAAAGGTAGAATAGGATAAAGAAGAATTTCTTTCAGCATCCAAGGGCTAATAAATTGAGTGTATTGTGTATAAAATAGTGTATTTTGTAATTTAGTGTATTATACAATCGTAAAATACGTATAACAAAGTGAATAATATAGTGTATCTCTCTTACCTCACCCGTTAAGGGAGTGGATTGAGGTCTGAGAACAAATTAATCTACTTCCCATAGTCTTATATGGGAAATATTGTCCTGCAATTCGACAGTTTCTCAAGGCACTAGGTTCGACAACTGATTAGTGTCGAATTGCAATGCACTACTGTAATTGCTTTCCTTTTTGAGCTGTTTTTATTAAGATTATTTACCATTTTATTTTTCTCTGTCATCTTTATAGTTTGAAAAAAAAGTAAATTAATTTGTTAATAAAATAACAGATGGTGTTACCAGTTTTTAAAAAAACCATATAACTTCAAAAGTGCTTGTTGAAACTGCATAAGTAGAAGACTGACTGTATATCAAAATTATGATTTTATCAGCTATTCATTAGCAATTTTCCTTTTAAGAATTATAAACTATTATTCTGCAATTATACAAATATATATATATTTTAGAATTTTTTGTTAAATAATAATATATTAGTTTTTATCCTCCTGCTTCAAGTGCTTGTTGTGATTTCTTTTATCATTAAAAATTTTAATCAATACCAGTATAGACATACTCACTTTAAGATAATTTTGTTAATATGAAACTTTTTAATTATATTCATGTTTACTATTTTCCATTCTTGGCTTGTTCTTAGTTATCTCAGTTTTTGGTAATACATCAGCTGAATTAAGCCAATCAACTGGTACTATTTTGTTATCTGTATTCAATTTGTGTTTAGGCTTAGTACCATTGTGAACATAATAAATGATAATGTAAATATGTTTTTAGCTTTTATATGCACTGCCATGCAAAAAAAGACTGTGATTTGATTTTTAACAGTGATTTGAAATATGACCCACTATATTAACAAAGAATGCCAATATATCTTTATATTTTACTATTTATAATGTCTAATTTTATTTTACTCTATCATAAATTTACTCCAATTATGAACTGTTTTCAAAAAATTACATACACTATTGTTTATCTACATTTAAATTTTTTATTTCATTTCAGTTTTATTTTAAGAATTTGAATGCATTAGTTAAAATAATACTAAATTTAATCAAATTCACATAAACTAAAAACTGCTTAATTTATACTATGTCTAAGGATTGAAGAATTATACATTATTTTAGTTAGATTATTTTATTCTATGTTACATGAAATATACGTTATTTTCATCTAACATATAAATTATACTTTGTCGGGCACACCCCCACAAAGTTTTTATTTTTATTTTACTTTATTTTGTTTTTCGACTAAATTAAATTTTAAAATGTATTTGATTGTTCTAGAATACTGTATTGTAAACACATTCCAATCTGATATGAGAGTGTAACTGATGATGGTATAATATACCAAAAACGTTTTTTTGTTTTTGTTTAGATTATATTAAAAGAATGATTTGTTTAACTGCTGATTGTGCTCTCTGGAGTAATGAACTTTATACGTAGCTAAATTTAATATTTGAATTTAAGTACAGTGATGAAAAATAGAGGCAAAAAGAAAGAGATGATGACAAGTTCAACTTTTTAATTATTTTAAAACATTTTTTGGAATAGGATTATGGAAAAATACAAAAATCTTCAGTTTCATACAGGCAGAGGCTACAAATTAATAATATGTACACGGCAAATGAAATGCAATAACTATCACTGCCAGCCTCATATATGCCAACATCTGTTTGACATATATGAAGTTGGCAGTATACAGGCAGAGGCTACAAATTAATAATATGTACACAGCAAATGAAATGCAGTAACTATCACTGCCAGCCTCATATATGCCAACATCTGTTTGACATATATGAAGTTGGCAGTGGTTACACATGTATGGTCAAGTACTACCAAAGGATATGAGGATAAGGTATCCCAATATCTACTAAACTAACAATTATTACATGTAAATTGTCAGTATTAGTAATAGCAATAGGATTTCAAAATGTATTGTTTTAACTTACTGCAGAAGATTTGAAACCAGCAACCAATATAATTTTTAATTCATCATCAAATGGAACAGTTATCACAGTTACTTTTAAATATACTAGAGTATATTTATTCATATTATTTGGAATCAATATGCTCCAAGTTGTGTATGGTTTTGAGAATTTTAATAACAATTCCAATATATCATTTTGAAAATTCAAATTATAAAAATTACCTATGATCAAAGCATGGATTAAGAGAGCTAGTCAGTTTAGTAGCATTAATTGTTATTGAACATGTGAGATAAAATGAATTTATAATACATAACTGAATAATTTTCTAATTGAAAAAAGCAAGACCTACATTATAAAAGATTATTATTAAATTTTCTTTGATTATTTTTAGTTATTTTTTTTTGTAATAGTTGTAAAATGAATTTAAATATTAACTATCTAAATATTAATTATGTATTTAACATAATAATATTTTTGACTTTTATTCTGAAACACAGAATAAAACATATGCTTTGGCAAAATTGAATAATGGTTTAATAATATAATAGCTACTGAAACAACTTTTTATATGATATTTTGATAACTAAATTTTCAGACCAAAAAATAAAACTTAAATAAATATTAATTTATCATATTATTATTAAAAAGTCTTCTTGTGAACAAAACATATGCTTTGGCTATCTAAAAATTAAATTTGTTTAATATCTATAACAGACATGTCAAACTCATTTTAATTCAAGGGCCATTTAATGAGCCTGTAAGATTGCCACGGGCCACATCACATTTAAATTTTTTTAAAATTACATTTTAGAGTAAGGATTCAGAAATATAGATAGGATAATTAAAAACATTGTGTAATCAAATGAACATGCTGCAAATATATATAATTACTACATAATTGCTTTTAATTATGCATATTTTAATTTAATTCTTCGTTATCAATCCAATTTTCTATTAAGCATTAAAAGTCACATTTTCTGTACGAAAATAAAAGCTTTTATTAAAATTTTATCAATTCAAATATTCATAACTACTTACATTTTTTAAATAAGTTAATAACACAACAAATAAATCTTTAACAATCCATTAGTACATCTTTTATAGATGTCCTTCAAATAAGGATTGTTTGGAACTTGATTATTATATTTGACTATCCAAAAAAAATACAAGTTCTCATTTATGACTTTTTGTTTTTTGGTAAGAAATTTCGTACAAAACAAAGCACTTAGTTTGTGTCACTAATCCGAAAGCCATCTATACATATATATGTCTGATAAGACCAATCGAAAAACACTTGTACAACAAATTTTATTAAAATCAAACTAGTGCAGCATAGTATATGACAGCTATGAAGTGAGAATTATTTCCTATTATCTCATAACATATTGTTCGCATTTTCATTTTAGTTAAGAGTGTTGGGGGCCACAAAAAATCACTTCGAGGGCCACATGCGGCCTGCGGGCCGCCAGTTTGATACTTCTGATCTATAATATATGTGGTCATAAAAATATTAGTTTCAAATATTTGTTCTAGAATGCACAGTTTATATTTTTGAATGCTATTCTAGGATGAATTTATACAATCCAATCATAGCAATTCTACTTAAATCATATTATGTTGTTGCTATCTTGCATATTTTTTAATTCAACATTCTAATCATTTTCTGATTATTAAGAGATAGGTACATTTTCAGGTACTATCTGTCCTATAAAAACCTATAGAGGGATCTTTATCATTATCAGTTTTATGGTGCTTTCTATTTTCTTCAGACTATATAGCAGGGCTATTCAAAATACCTACAATGGACAGCTCATAAAAGTTGTATGGTCAATTTTTATGTGAAAAATGGGGTTCAATAAGTCAGGCCAAAGTCTGAAGATGTGGGACCTGAAATTAAACCAGATCCTATAGAGTAGAAATGCAACATATTTCCACACAGCAATTAGGATGATCTTATGGCGGTATTAGCCAGACTATAAAAGACTATAATTAACAAGATGGACCTTTTAAATAAAGTTTTGAAAAGTGAGATTCAATCATAAATCAACATTTACTTAGGAGATTATGCAATCCAAGTAATCCTAACTAGCCAAATTTCCTCAAGCAATTTATTTTTAAACTGCCAATTTAATAATTAATTAAATTATACTACGGTGCCACCATCTGTTGGATTAATAATCATTTAAATTTAATTATTTACTTGAGCCAAATCTGTCTACCCAAATTTGCCAAAAGGACCCGTGGCTATGTTTAGCCTGTTCGTGAGTGTTGCTCTTGTAAGTCTGATAGTATCTAAATTACAGTCAAACCCCTATAAGACACCGCCATACATTTGCAGATGGTTTTGATGGCTAATTGGGGTTGGCTTTTATCAAAAATATTTGTAGTATAGAAATGAAAATGAACTTCGAATTTATTAAATCTAATAAAATACAGTACATTTATATTTAGGATCCAAACTTAACATTTCTAAAAAACAGTATATTTTACAGTATAGTATACGTACCATATTTATACAGTACTATACAGAAAACATGTCCATCTGCTGTTCTGATCATCTACTTTGAGTTATTTGTAAAACATAATGTACACAGCTTGCTGTACAATATCCTTATTTGCTCTGTACACAATAAACAATGGAAATGATCTGGTTCTTACAATCTTAAATTTTCTACAACTAAGGTGTGAACTAGGCTTAAAAAGACACTTGATTAATTGTTAACTTCATCTCTCCCACCCGCTGATTACAAATAAATCCAGAGAGCGTTTATCACTGTATACAGTATTGATGAACTTCGGGATGTAAGTCACCTTGCATACCCCTGGCGGATTAATGAGGACAAATACAATACCAAAAGAAATATCTGTTTAGACATTTCTACTGGCAGATGGCATCTTATAGGGGTTTGCCTATTCCATTAACATAGGGAAGATCCATTCCACCAAATTTCTTGGTGGTCAGCAAGGGTGGCAGCTTAATGTGGGGTGTTTATTGGTATTATCAACAGATTTCTGTATATAATCCAGAAATCTGTTGATGTCTTGATAATCTAACTGGTTAAGGCATTGGGACAATAATCCAAAGTTCCTGGTTTGACTCCAGGCCAAGGCAAATTTTTAATTTTGGGAAACTAGCAAAAATTAAAGTTTAATTATTAAATAACAGATGGCATTACCTTAGCCTAAATTTACATAATTAATTATTAATTTAACAGATGGTAGCACCATAGCATAATTTAATTATTTATTAAATTGGCAGTTCAAAAATAAATTGCTAGGGGAAACTTGGCTAGTTAGGGTGTGAGATTCAGATTAGATTGAATCCTACACATCAAAACAACTTCAAATCTCTGAGCTGAAAATATTTCGCACATCCAATCAGGCTGAAAATGTTCACTCAGATTTCAAGTTTATGATAGCTATAATATTTTTCTAATGTATAGATGAAGTTAAATCAATGGTCAATGGCAAATACAAATGTAGATCTTTCATTATGTGATTTTTCACCAAAATAAAAAAAAATTTATCACTAACTGTAATATAGCATGTCACCAAATAAGTTCATGTAGTTTTAAGATACAAGAAAAACATTCATAAAAATGAACAAAAGCAATTTTATTCTGGAAAATAAGCACTATCACAATCAATAACTTTTTCCCAGAGAGAAATAAGTTTATAAATACTATGCATATAAAATTCCTTATTTTTTGAAGTAAAAATTTTATTCAATTCCTTTTTCAATGCTTCTTGGTTTTGAAACTGTCAATTATTATTGCATATCCAGCAATAAGAAAAAATGATAATCAGATGGCGAGAGATCTGGGAAATATGGAAGGTGGGATAGAATTTCCTATTCAAGGCTGTAGATTTTTCCTAGGTCATTTGAAGTGTGCAAGGTCTCATATTGTCTTCAAGAAACAGAATATCTTTGTATCAAATCAATGTAAGCTGTTTTTGAAACAGTGCAACATGAACCTGCTGCAATTGTGATGAATAGACAATATCCATGATTGTTTGATCAGAGGATAGACAATACCAGCTGTATTCCACCAGATGCAGCATGATCTTCTGTTTACAAATTGAAGACTTTGATGTCTCCATCACAGGTTCAGTAAATGATAATCAATGATGTGATCATTTAGTGTTGCTGTAAGTTCTTTTATAGGGATATGTCTATAATTTTTTGATCAACTGATCCAAAAGTTGCTCATTATTGTGGTACAAAAGAAGCAAGAAGAAAATTGGTAATCTTTGAAATTTGTTTTTTATTGGTTGTGAACCAATTTGCTGAGATTCCATACCTTTTCTAGTTAATGCAAATGCAAACAAATAGTTTCATTGTTCACAGTGAATCTTTTCACAAGCTTCCAACATGTCTGACTTGAATCCAACTCAATAGCAATCTTCAGTACATTGTCTTCCCTCACAGAGTTATGACTGACCACCATTGATCATTTTGCATAGGGGATGAAATGCAAACTTTTTGGTTTATTGTAACTCACTATATTCTTTCTGAATGCTGTTCATATTTTGCAGGATGCTTGTGTTTATTCCAAGTTTATACTCATAAAGTAGTATTTATTTATGAATATAAACGTATTTACTGCCATATTTTCTTCACTTTTCACAATTGTATTGAATAATATTTCATACTAACTTGCAATAAACCAATACAGAGTTATTTTAAATATCACAGTACAAGCACTCCTCAAGTTATGAGCATAATTCATACATAAATTCATTTGTAACTTGGATTTTGTTGTTGTTTGATTCCAAAAAGTAATGAAATAACTTTACATATTGTGTTTTGTAATATTTTTCACAATTGGATCAATTAGAATTTTCTTATTTCACAGATCTGAACAAAAAGCTCCAATCATAAATCCAATTTTTTTTTGATGTAATCATGCCATCTTGAAATACTGCTGTAATATGTTAAATAACAGTATAATTTGGCATAATATTAGTTGCTAGAGTATTCTGCTATCATATTTTTTAAAATTATTGGAGAGTTTTTGAAATTTCATGATATTTGAAAATTAAATTTAACATTCATATGTACAAATGTTCATAACTAGAATATTTGCAACTCGAATTCCTGTATATTGATAGATAAACACCATCTATAATGTTTTCCATTTAATTTAGATCAAAGAAAAGTAAGTATCAAAGTAATTTAGATCAAAGTAAGTATCTTTCTAAAAACCCTACAAACTTATTTGGTCTTCTTATAATTTTTATTTTTCTATATCAAAAATAAAGTAGTATTTTTCCAGACCCAAAAATTTTTAATTAGTATTTTTATTAGCAGATATATCATAATATTACTAAAACAACAGTACTTACTGCAGTTGAGATTTATCTTAAACTTTCTTATTACTTCCGTATCTATTGACTAATGTTTTCGGTATTCAATACCATCTTCAGGCCAGTGTTCTAAAACTGATTCGAACCTCTAACGGTTCACGTACAGAATCAGAACAAAAAACACAAAAAGTAAAAACAAAAAAGGTCGTTGCTAAGTTACAGTCTCTTAGGCAGTTGGTAGTTTATAAATAAATAAATAAGATAAAATCCAGTTGTGATTGTTTATTATGAGAACTACATGCGTTGGTCCCTTCTTACTGTTTCTAAAACATATTTCCAGGCTGTCTGTAGTTCCGTAACTGTCCTGTCATTTAATAGCCTTTTATAGTTCCATTTTTTTCAGTATTTCCAAAGTCTTCACTGTGCATGCTTGGGTTTTTTTTCTGACTTGTCTTATTATTTTGGCATCTTCCCATTGTATATTTAAGTCCATTGAGTAGGCTTCCATTACCAAGGCTGTGTCGATTCTACCTTTGATTATGTCCATCTTAATTCTTGATAATCAAAAATCTGGCAACCTCGGGACCTGAGGATTGCCGGATTCTCAAAAATTCCGGATCTTTGATGTATATCCTCGTACTAGGGACATGAGATAAGTATCGCGTTTCTGGTGACGTGTGTTTAATTTGGATACACGTTTTTAAACTGGCATATCTTAATTTCGGTGGTAAGATATCTACCTCCAACAAAATTCTTTTAATTCCTACAAATCTAGCCTCTTAAACAATGTGAAAACTGTCCCGTTATATTTATTCTTTAATTTTTTGTTTTTAATTATGTAATTTGATATCGCACATATGCAAATTTGACAACAATTTTTAAAAACTATCATTCAAACAATTTATCGCTTAATAGACTCGCGCTGACTATATTATTTACTTAACAACACTCCTACTGCAATAAAAATCGCAGTGCCGAGTGTCTGAGAAGGAGGGAGAATTCAGACGTTGCCGTGTTACGGAGGACATTCTAATTGTCAACAAACACATGCTCCTGCTATATGCTTTGTTTAGGGAGCTATATCTTTCAAACTATTATTTTTAATGACTTTTTTTTTAGTTTTTCGTAAACATTATGATGATTTTATGTAGAACGTATGATATTTTAAGTTAGGAATGGATAGTTTATGATTTATAAATTTTTTTATTAAATGATATGAAAATTAGGCTTAATTTATATACGAAATTTATCAATTTCGTATAAATTTCTAAATCATAATAACAATCCGATTTCCTTTAAGATGTTTAGAAAAGGATTCGATATAAATAAATCACTATGATTTTTTTCAATATCTCCCAAATTTTGGCCCAGGCGCTTATGTTATTTCTGGTTGTATAGAAATGTTGCTTATAATCTTGTTTTCAGAAATAAATTTTCTTTAAACTATATAAACTTTAATTATTTTTGTTCTATGCAAACCTATTTATGATTTAAAATACAAAATGAGAATTCTGATTAGGTATTTTTGTAAATATCTACATGCGAACAGAATTAGATGCGATGCGTTGCGTTTACGCACGCATTCCATATTGGAAAATTAATTTATTATTTTTAGATATCTTTCTTGTTTTAATTTAAAACAAGAAAACTATTAAATATATATTGTTTATGATGGCAATTTAGAAAATTCACTGACAACCTGAGTAAGGCCATTCTACAGGAGGATCAGGATTACAGCTATTGAATGAAAGGAACAAAGGAGCGGAAGCAATCTACAACCTTCAGCTGTAAATTTTAACAAAAAAAAGCCATTAGAAATAAGTTTAAAAGATATAGCTTCGTAAACAAATCATATAGCAGGGAGAATGTTTATGTTGACATTTAAAATGACGCTAGAGTAACACGGTAGCATCGGACTTCTCTCTCCTTCTGTCACCCGACACTTCGATTTTTATTCCAATAGAAGTGCTGTTAAAAACTTCTTTCCAAATTAATATTTGGAAACAATTTAAACTATAAAATGCAGAATTAATAAAAACTATATTTTCCTATTACTCACTTTTAATAATATTGAAAATAAATACTATACGAATCTTTCTTTGCGTAAATAAAACTATAAATCATTATATAAATACATTTAATAAATTAGATATACTAATAAATATTTCTCATAAAATAATTACTAACTTTAAATTAAAGTTCTATGTATATTATGAATAATATAAAATCAATACTCATATATGACGTCATGCAACAGCGGAAGCGGCCGCGCCTACTGCCGCGAGCCAGCCGCACAGGCTATTTTTAGTAACATATCGTGTATAAAAAACTCACGTATCTGCTGACGTGTAACCAGATTGACACACGGATAATTTTTATGCAAAAACGGGATATGCAAACATATTTATAGCACGATGCATCGATGCATAATGACTTTTTAGGAAGGTACTGAAAGTTTCAGCCCAGTTGCATTAAAAGACAAAAAAATACAAAAGAAATGAGAAGTGCGCGTCCCCAAATTGGTTACACGTCACTGTAAAAGGGATATATATGTAGTATATGTTTAACAGAAAAGGACTACTTGTACAGCGCTCTAAAGAAATAAAATTAACACTAAATGAAAAGAAAATGAAATTTTAATGTTCAATAACTACATAAAAGACTGTAATTCTACTGAATGTTAATTCAACTAAATAAAATAGTTCCTCAAAATTTTAATTCAACTAAATAAAATAGTTCTACAGAATTTTAATTCGTTACTGTACCCTCGAAAAAAGTTAAAAGATTTTATATAATATCAATAAGCAAAAGAAGGCCAGAAAAAACAGCAAAATGTTTAAAAAATTTTCTAACACCAACTATGTCTAAAAAAAGCCAAAAAGAGCTCATTTGGTGTCAAAAAAGCCAATCTGGCAACCCTCGTTGAAAGCATGACCAAACATCTGAATATGGAGTACAGGCCTGTCAAAACATAAATGGCGCCTCCAGAAAACAATGGCGCACCAATGTGGTAAATTTAAAAATGCACTCTGACATTTATGCCGAAAAACTGATGAAAGCAGAATATTGATTGCTGGATTTCTGATTATCAACCTGTATATGTAATATATTTACAGCTGATGAGGTTGAACAGACCAAAAATGTTTCTGTGTTTATATAAATAACTGTAATAATACTTTTTCATATCCTACCTAAATGCTAGAAATAGAAATTATATCATTAAAAGGCAATGAACTTTCAGACATTAATATTGAAAGAACTATAGTTTAAAATGGCAACATACAGATTAATCATACAAACATTAAAAAAATACAGTAATTGTATATTAATCACTAAAATTGCTCAAACAAATATAAATATTAATTCTTTATGTCCCTCATGTACATAACAGGAACTGTGGAAGAAGCTAAGTGTATTGAAAACATTTCTGACAAAGTTTTGGACTTCTAAAGAGCTACTTTGATTCATTTTTTAGTTTTAATAAATTATGTTATAGTTATTAAGTAAATAGATTCTTATTAAATGTTTATTCATTAAATGATTTTAAATATAAGTAATTTCATTAAAAACACTATTACTCAATTACTTAAAATTAACTTTAAAAAATCTAGTCACAAGCATTAAAGCAGTTTTTAATATCCATTCTACTACAGATGCATAATGTTTTTAGTCAATATCTGGCCATTTTTAATACAAAAACATAGAAAAAAGTTTACAATATAGCAAGAATAAACTTCAAACATATGACAGTTCTAAGAGCAAAGAGCAACATTCAAATATTACTTAAAATAATTCAAATTTAAGCATTTGAGTTTTTGTTGTTAAGGTTACCCGACTAGGGTTATATGAATAAATATTATGGCACTAACTTAAATAATAACTAGTTTAAAACTAAATAAAAATTAAAAATGAAAATTAACTTAAAAGTATTAACACTCTTTGGAGCAGCTTTATGTAGTTGTTGTGTGGATATCTTATGAATTTTTCTTGGCTGCAAATTTCCAGACTAAGCAAACTCTATTCAAAGTGATTTCTTTTATTATGAAGTCTGTGATGTTGTTATTAAATTTAGTAAATGTAGGTGAACTGACAAATTTTTTATTTTACTATCCCAAGATTCATTACATCATTACAAGACATTTAGTTTTATTATGTTAGTATGATTGTTAGATTGTCATATTCAAAAAACAATCCACTATTTTTTATATATAATTAAAATTGTTGTGGTTTAATTCTTTTTAATGAATAAGTTTGAATACTTTGTTTTTGATTCTTTTCACTCCTAAATGAAAGAAAAAAATACATGAATTCTGTCATCACAAAATCTAAATATTATCCAATTTGAATAAAATTCATATATGTTATTAGGCCTCATTAAAGAAGCTTATAAAAAATGATGGATATGGAGTCCATATTATTTATGGAATAAAAGAAAAAGATATTTGCATATATTTTGACAATAGTTTATGTAAATATTATCTAATTTAAATGAATTTTACATATAATATTTGGAATGTCTATGGAGCAGTGGCCAACCTTTTTAGGTTTGAGGGCTATGTTTCATTTCAGAAATCACTGGCATTCTTCTTTATAGACTAGTATAGTCTATAAAGTAGATTGCCAGTGATTTCAATCAACAATTCAAACAACAACAACAATTTTTGATACAGAAAATATGACACAGACCACCACAGGCTTGCCATATCACTCACACAACTTGCTGGTTGACGCTTTGGCCACCCCTGGTCTAGGGAGTAAACTTATTGAAAATGATTGATAATACATATATCTCATGTACATATTAACTGATGTAAATAAAATTCTCATATATTATGGAAATTTACTAGAGGATAAACTTAATAAAAATAATCAAAACAGATTCATTATTATATATCAATAATAAAGATCTGACTTTGATCAATTTGAATTTTTAAAAAGATATAAAACCAAATAATTTATTTATATATAATGGTTTTGTAAATTGATTTTTTAAATTATATAATTTTTTCATATAATGTTTTTGAAAGAATTTAGTTCTTAACTGGATCTAATGTAATTTCAGTTTATTTCAAAAATCATCTTTGGACATTGCACTTAATCTACTTTAAAACAGATTAAAATTTAAGTCTACAAGTAAAAACTAGAATCATAAAAAAATAACAGCTTCTCTTTTAATACTCATACATTTTTATACAGATGTGTATTTAAAAACTTAAAAAAATGAATTCCATTATTATTTTCTAATTTTTATCATCACTACTGCACTTATAATCAACATATTAGAGTTTCCAAATAACATTAAATGGTATAAAAATGGTATAATTACATTAAACCATCTAAAAATAATAAATATAACCAATCCAAATTAATTAATGAAATAAATTATTTACAGTATTTTAATTTTATTATGAAAATTGAATTTATAAAATGCTTAATAAAAATTACCTGAATTTTATCAGCAGTATCTCTAAAATCATAACATTTTCCAACGCTTGTTCTAGCTAAATAATCTTCAATTAATCGTAATCCAATGTTATATCCCCTAGTGAAAAAAATAGATCGGAAGAGCGTCGTGTAGGGAAAGAGTGTAGATCTCGGTGGTCGATTCAGCACACAGAAAATAATTTTTTAAAATTTACAAAAGTATCTTTGTATTCAGTGATGTATGATTGCCATATAATGATCTGCTAATTGCAGTATTAATTAAAAAAATATAACTTAAGTAGTATGCTTATGATTTAGGCTTTGATACAAATGTCCTTTCTCTAAAATTTAACCCCTTGTTAGCCCACACCCATGATCGGGTCAACCAGATGGCTGAAGGATCGGGTTCAACGGGCGGGGCCCGGACCCCTCCTGAAAACCCGGTCCTCAAGAGCAGTTTTCTAGGAGGAATTTGGACTCGGATTTTTGAATTCATCCTTCAACCATCCGCTAGCCCACAACCATGATCGGGTCAACCAGATGGCTGAAGGATGGGGTTCAACGAGCGGGGCCCGGACCCCTCCTGAAAACCCGGTCCTCTAGAGCAGTTTTCTAGGAGGAATTTGGACTCGGATTTTTGAATTCATCCTTCAACTGGCTAGCCCACACCCCTGATCGGGTCAACCAGATGACTGAAGGATGGGGTTCAACGGGCGGGGACCGGACCCCTCCTGAAAACCCGGATCCTCTAGAGCAGTTTTCTAGGAGGAATTTGGACTCGGATTTTTGAATTCATCCTTCAACCATCCAGGTGACTGCTCATAGATGTGGTCCAGCTTATGTTGGGCTCTATAAGTGCCTGCCGCCAGATATGGATCACACCTTGTGCGATATGGCGGCTTAACCAAACTAGCCTAACCTAACCTAACTTATGAAATATATCAAAATATGTAATGCACGTATATTGTAAAAGAAAGAGAGAAACTCTGCATTAATTTTTCTCAACAGATGTGGTACATGCTCTTCCAACATTAGTACGTTATTAATTAAATTATTTCTTATGACATTTATTAAATATTTTAGAACAAAAAAATTATTAAATTCACCAGGAAATTATTGTACAACATACTGAATTGAAACGCTGTTTAAATTAACGTATAAATATTAAAATTCATATGTTTGCAATGAGTTTTTGTTTCAGCACACAGAAAATAATTTTTTTAAATTTACAAAAGTATCTTTGTATTCAGTGATGTATGATTGCTATATTATGATCTGCTAATTGCAGTATCAATTAAAAAAAATATAACTTACGTAGTATGCTTATGATTTAGGCTTTGATACAAATGTCCTTTCTCTAAAATTTAACCCCTTTGTAAATGTTTCTTTAATGGTTAAATATCCATATAATTAAATTTGATTATATTAGAGATTTAATAGTTTTTAATCGGAAACGAATATTTTTACACATTTATTAATATGAATAATTTGAGTTAACGAAACAATGAATTATATTGTACTGTATATTAAAAAGGAAAATTTATCTAAAACTTCAAACATTTGTAACCAGATAGCACTACGTAACTAAGTAAGTAGTGGTCATTTTATGCTACAAAATTTGTTCGGAAGTGGCAATTATTCTTGATATTATATAAATATAAGGTGTTTTTACCTTATTCAAACAGGACTTACCTTTAGCAATTTTTTGGTACTGTATACTAAAAAGGAGAATTTATCTAAAACTTCAAACATTTGGAACCAGATAGCACTACGTAAGTAAGTAGTGGTCATTGTATGCTACAGAATTTGTTCGGAAGTGGCAATTATTCTTGATATTATGTAAATATAAAGTGTTTTTACCTTATTCAAACAGGACTAACCTTTAGCAATTTTTTGGTATCAAAAAGTGCATATCTCTATTTATAATCAAATTTAATGTCGTAAAAATACCATTAAATTTAGCCAGTTGGAGGCTACAACCTTAAATAAATATTTTTATTTAGCGTCAGCATAATAATTTTAGGTTCATAAAATTTTTATGATTATTTAAGCTAATTAATTTTATTTTAAGTGCAAAAGTTTCTAACTTCAATAATGTTTATAAATTTTTACGATGATAAAAAAAATTGTACTATGTTTATTTTATTTTAAATGTTACCAAATCTTTGTATTAAGAAAATTATTTCCAATAGAAAAACAATATATTAAGTACAGTAAAATATTCTATAATAATTAAATAATTCTTTTTAATTATCTAATTTCTTCCTAATAATGTTTCTTCTTATGTGATAACCATATGCTTTGCAATTTTATTAATTTAAAAACACTTTAATAAGTTTTCTAAAAAGTTTCTGATATTAATTACTGTACCACATCTTCAGTTTTATGGTTCGCATGTTGAAACGAATAAAAGAAACGATAAAATTGATATTGAATAATAAAATAAAAATATAGTTTAATTTATTTTTGACAGATTATAAGCGAAGATGCTATTTTATAGCATTAGATAAACAATAATTAAAATATAATATGAAACAACAAAAAATATCTTTCAAACTAAATATGTCTTTATGTTTAGATAGATTAGAAATTTTCATTTCTAGATACGATATTTTTTAAGAAAAGAATCTTGTTTAACTGGAATTAGAAACGTGATTGTAGAAAAAGGTGTCATACTGGACAAAACTGAATACATGGCTCTTTCATCTTAGAAGGAAAACTGCACAAGAATCCACGAAGAGATGTCAAATGTGTATGTGGAAGGATGTCCTTCATATGCGCATGAAATGGTTGAAACGGAAATTCAAATGTAGTGTGATCAACCTACTCGATAATCGAAGAGAAGGCGGTCCAGTAATGTCATACTGTCTGTGTTTTGAAATTCAAATGTAGTGTCATCAACCTACTCGATAATCGAAGAGAAGGCGGTCCAGTAATGTCATACTGTCTGTGTTTTCAGGCATAACATACGTATGTAATGCCCCAAAACACAGAGAGTATGACAGTATGTTTATATTGATACATTTACATATTATTAGACAATAATAGAGACATACCAAAACTTGCTACAAAAGTTACGGAAAAATATTGATGCAAACAGATCTGGTTTACTATCAGAAGGTATATTACTACTAACTGAGGATTTATCTGCAAGACAATGTGCAGAAACAGTCAGTTTTCTACGCAAATATGGCTTTGAAACATTGCAGCTGCCCCATGGAAAAACGCAGTATCTGCATTTTGTAAACAAAATGATATTTTTCCATATTTTTAGATACTATGTTGTTCTTTCTAATCCAATAGCCAGTATGGGAAAAAACTAATAAAAAGACATACAAATCGCGATTTGTTAAACACAGTGCCTGCAATTTTTCTCAAATTGCCAAAGAAAACAAAGTATCCAACATAAACAATCCGAAAACCCACGGTAGAACACAGCATCTGCAATGGACCAATTAGAAATGCGCATTTAAAACCCGTAACTTGCAGATACTGTACTTTTACCTTGGTAAGATATTACGCAGAATGATTCCGCACAGAGGCTTCGTTTTATATAAACAAATTCAGTTTCATTTTCAAGTTTCCAGAAGTTCTGATTCGGATTTTAGTTGTTTGTTTATAATCTCAGAATTCAAAGAATGAGTTCCAGAGGAAAACTACTGGTTACAGTGGCGCTAGAGAAAGCAAGGTAAGATCGTTATTTTTTATTGACCTATTTATTGTTTTTAATTAATAGTTTTGATGTGACTCGTGGTTTCTCAGACCTAAATGTCAATATGTTCTTAGTACCATTCTTAAAATATTAAATGACAGTAGGTTTAAAAGTAATTATTAATATTAATTTAGGATAACTTTAATATTAGCCTACAGGTGTGAAGTTGGCCCCCACTTTTGCATTTTTAAATTTTTTCTCTTGCATTCGTTTGCACCTCGTTAGCACCTTTTGCACTTTTAATAATTTAATTTGCACCCCACCGTTTGGCCCCCTAGATTAAAAACAATTTTGGGGGGCTAACTTCACACTTGTCCCCAGTTGCGAATTTTCGAATTTTTTCTTTTGCACTCGTTAGCAAATCGTTAGCACCAAGTCGACAGGATTACCAACGATAAAATGCCTAGAAAACGACAAGAAATCGATGAAAAGGTGCCGGCTTTTATGTTGGACATCAACCACCCAAGACTCATGTGCTTCAAAGGGATAGGAGACAAGATCACAGTAGAATTACAGATTAGAAGATTCGAACAAATTGCGGAATATTTTTCTTGGGATGAAAAAAAGAAATTATTGATGATTGGAAATTACCTAGAAGAGGACGCATTAACTTGGTATGTAGAAAATTTAGATATAAATAACTGGTCACGCTTAAAAGAAAGTTTTATTAACCGTTTCGGATCGGAAATGGATGACCCTCTAATAGAATGTGTTGAATATAAATACGATGCGAGAATAGGACTAAAAGATTATTTCGACAAGAAACGGAGACTGGGAACGCTAGCCAACTTAAACGAGAAACAAATAATTTCGTTACTAATTCATGGCCTACCAAAATCCCTCGCTCAACACTTCGTAGCAACTCAACCACAGACATTCAGTGAATTCTATAAAATTGCAAAATCCGCAGAACGATTTTCAGCTAACACGCCAAAAGGAGCACCCGCCACCGACAGAACGACACAAAGAAAAACACCCACAAAACCATGTCCAATTTGTAAAAAAGATGGAAAAGGAAATAGATTCCATTGGGCCTCTGAATGTTTTTACCAACCCAGTATAAAGGATGTAGAAAAAAAATTACACGTTACAACTTTAGAAAGCGATGAAGAAACAAACGAGTTAGTAGATGAAGATTTAAACTAAGTACCCGGCCTACACACTTACCATTCATAAGAATATTAGTAAAATTATACAATCAAACTGAAGATGCTATATTCGATACAGGAGCCAATATTTCATGCATATCAGAAGATTTGGTTAAGAAATATAAACTTAAAATTCGAAAAGAAAATTCTAGAATATCTACGGCCTCGGGGAAGGTCGAGTGTCTAGGTCAGGTAAACGTTACAATGACCATAGGAGGCCAAACGAAATGTGTAAACTTATATATCTTAAAAGGCACTTTTAATCTATTAGTGGGTTTAGATCTAATTCAACTGTTTAAATTGCAGTTACGAGAAAATAATACTATATATCAAGAATTCCGATTTGGAATAAACCGTACTCGAAATATAAGAATTTCTCAAGACAACGATAACCTTGAACTATTTAAAGTAGAACAAAGCCACCACCAACAAGCAGGAGATAACAATCTAGACACTGAACAAAGACAGGAAATAACAAAAATACTTTCGAAGTACAGAGACGTATTTGCAAAAGATAAATGGGATATAGGTAAAATCGATATGGAAAACTGTCGCATTCGTCTAACCAACAAAAATACCAATAAATTTGAGACCCTATAGATGTTCAATCGGTGACCAAAAACGAATACAAGATCAAATAGATGTATTACTAAAGAAGGGATTCGTAAGAAAGTCTACCTCTCCATACGCATTTCCAGTCACATTAGCTGATAAAAAAGATGAAGGAAAAAAGGCTCGATTGTATATAGACTATAGGAAATTGAACCAAATTGTAACCGCAGAGAACCACACATTTCCACGCATCGAAGATTTATTCGATAAATTACACGGAGCTAAATACTTTACTAACTTAGACATAGCTTCTGGTTTTTGGCACATCCCAATGGATCCAAAAGACATACAGAAGACAGCGTTCGCAACAATGGACGGCCATTACGAATGGCTAGTAATGCCTTTCGGTTATAGAAACGCCCCTCCAGTCTTCCAACGAATAATCCAAAATGTGCTATCAAAACATGAACTCAATGAATTTACAAAAAACTATTATGATGACATCATTATTTATTCAAACTCTTTTGACGAACATCTCTACCACCTTCGAACGTCACACGCCACCTTATTGAAAGAAAATATTAAGTTAAAACTAAGTAAATGTCACTTTGCTAAACATGAAATAAAATTCTTAGGGCATCTGATAAGCGAAAATAATTTTAAGCCTCTTCAAGATAACACTATCGTTATTAGAAATGCTCCCACACCAAAAAAAAAAAAAGAATTACAAAGGTTTTTGGGAAAAGTAAACTATTATAGAAAATTTATCCCAAATGCAACTGCATTACTTAACCCATTATATCGTCTGTTAAAGAAACAACAGAAATTCATTTGGGATGAAAACTGTGCTAGATCATTCCAAAAATTAAAGGATCTTCTAGTCAATGACCCAGTCTTGAGAACATTTGATCCACAAAGAGAATGTTTTATACAAACTGATGCTAGCAAAGTAGGAATCAGCGGAGTACTAAAACAGAAAAGTGAAGATGGAAGTCTGCATCGCATCGCATACTTCTCTAAGAAACTTCTCAAATATCAACAAAATTACTCTGCAACAGAATTAGAATGCCTAGCTATTGTAGAAACTATTGAATACTGGCACCACTACTTATACGACCGAAAATTTACTATATTTACAGATCATAATGCATTGAAATGGTTAAAACATACGAAAAAACCTAACAATAGATTGGTCAAATGGTCATTAAAATTAAGCCAATATCAATTCGAAATAAAATACGTACCAGGAAGCTCGAATGAGGAGGCTGATTATTTGTCACGAGAACCTTACTTGGAAGAAATTGAGAACGAACCACATCTAAGAATTGTGAATTTAATAGAGAGATCCCTGATCCAATGCGAACAGGAAAAGAGTATTGAAAACGGGGTAGAAACTCCAAGTAATTGTGAAAAAATAGGGGATTTAATTTATAAAACAACAGGAAGCACTAGGAAACTATTAATTCCAAACAGTTTACAAAAAGATCTAATGGTCAAGGCGCATAAGGAATATGGCCACATTGGAAGCAAGAAAATGACCATGCTTATTTGCCCTCAATACTACTGGCCGGGAATTAGAGCAGACATACAGTCAATAGTTGATAATTGTCAAATATGCCAGAGTAATAAGAATGACAGAAAAAAGCCTCTAGGAGGGTTATCTCAACTGGGACCAGCTCGAGAGCCTTTTGATATCGTTTCCATAGACACAGTCGGAGGTTTTGCTGGATATAATTCAAAAAAGAGATACCTTCACGTTGCAATAGATCATTGTACCCGTTACATCTGGACCTTAGCTTCTAAAACACAAAGCTCGAAAGATTTTATTAATTTGATAGATATGGTAATACAAACTCAACCTCCAAAACAAATTTTAGCAGATAGATATACAGGAATTAATTCCAAAGAGTTCCATAATTATCTGACAAAAAGAAAAATAAAATTTACGTTCACACACACCAATTGCCCACAGAGTAATGGAATGTGCGAACGAGTAAATCAAACCCTTGTAAATAGATTAAGATGTAAAATCAACGAACTAGATAAACCTCTTGGCTGGCCT
Organism: Olivierus martensii; assembly: GCA_000484575.1. Taxonomy (NCBI): domain Eukaryota; kingdom Metazoa; phylum Arthropoda; class Arachnida; order Scorpiones; family Buthidae; genus Olivierus; species Olivierus martensii. The sequence goes on from AYEL01080084.1 coordinate 98,531, forward strand.
AAACTATTAAAGGAAGTCACTACAGAATACAACAATACTCCTCATATGGTTACAAAATTCACTCCAAGATATCTATTATTTGGAATTAAACCTTTTGAAGAAGCTGACAAGGACTATTATCCACCCCTGTCAAAAGCAAGGAAGATCGCAGTTAGAAATAGTCTATACTCCCACCAACAAAACAAAATTTATCATGACAAAAAAAGAAGGGACGTAAATATTTCAGTAGGTGACCTTGTATTGGTGGAAAGTAAAAATCCCCTTAATAGAAGGAAGCTCGAACCAATACGTGAGGGCCCCTTTAAAGTAACAAGACAGATATTAAATGTTATATACGAAATAGAAAGGAATAAAAGAGGAAAAAATTACGAAAACGTACATATTTCAAATATTAGACCTTTTAACATGAATATATAAAAAGGGGGATGTAAGGCCCCAACAGTAGAGAACGACTTCTACAATGAGTAGAACTGGTTGGACAACATTCTAGGCCCTGGGGGCTAATAGGGAAAGGTTTAGATCTAATTCAACTGTTTAATTTGCAGTTACGAGAAAATAATACTATATATCAAGAATTCTGATTTGGAATAAACCGTACTCGAAATATAAGAATTTCTCAAGACAACGATAACCTTGAACTATTTAAAGTAGATCAAAGCCACCACCAACAAGTGGGAGATAACAATCTAGACACTGAACAAAGACAGGAAATAACAAAAATACTTTCGAAGTACAGAGACGTATCTGCAAAAGATAAATGGGATATAGTAAATTCGATATGGAAAATTGTCGCATTTGTCTAACCAACAAAATACCAATAAATCTGAGACCCTATAGATGTTCAACCGGTGACCAAAAACGAATACAAGATCAAATAGATGTATTACTAAAGAAGGGATTCGTAAGAAAGTCTACCTCTCCGTACACATTTCTAGTCACATTAGCTGATAAAAAAGATGAAGGAAAAAAGGCTCGATTGTGTATAGACTATAGGAAATTGAATCAAATTGTAACCGCAGAGAACCACCCATTTCCACCCATAGAAGACTTATTCGATAAATTACACGGAGCTAAATACTTTACTAACTTAGACATAGCTTCTGGTTTTTGGCACATCCCAATGGATCCAAAAGACATACAGAAGACAGCGTTCGCAACAATGGACGGCCATTACGAATGGCTAGTAATGCCTTTCGGTTATAGAAACGCCCCTCCAGTCTTCCAACGAATAATCCAAAATGTGCTATCAAAACATGAACTCAATGAATTTACAAAAAACTATTACGATGACATCATTATTTATTCGAACTCTTTCGACGAACATATCTACCACCTTCGAACAACACTCGAAGCCTTATTGAAAGAAAATATTAAGTTAAAAGTAAGTAAATGTCACTTTGCTAAATGCGAAATAAAATTCTTAGGGAATCTGATAAGCGAAAATAATGTTAAGCCTCTTCAAGATAACACTATCGTTATTAGAAATGCTCCTACACCAAAAAACGAAAAAGAATTACAAAGGTTTTTGGGAAAAGTAAACTATTATAGAAAATTTATCCCAAATGCAACTGCATTACTTAACCCATTATATCGTCTGTTAAAGAAACAACAGAAATTCATTTGGGATGAAAACTGTGCTAGATCATTCCAAAAATTAAAGGATCTTCTAGTCAATGACCCAGTCTTGAGAACATTTGATCCATAAAGAGAATGTTTTATACAAACTGATGCTAGCAAAGTGGGAATTGGCAGAGTACTAAAACAGAAAAGTGAAGATGGAAGTCTGCATCCCATCGCATACTTCTCTAAGAAACTTCTCAAATATCAACAAAATTACTCTGCAACAGAATTAGAATGCCTAGCTATTGTAGAAACTATTGAATACTGGCACCACTACTTATACGACCGAAAATTTACTATATTTACAGATCATAATGCACTGAAATGGTTAAAAAATACGAAAAAACCTAACAATAGATTGTTCAAATGGTCATTAAAATTAAGCCAATATTAATTTGAAACAAAATACGTACCTGGAAGCTCAAATGAGGAGGCTGATTATTTGTCACGAGAACCTTATTTGGAAGAAATTGAGAACGAACCACATCTAAAAATTGTGAATTTAATAGAGAGATCCCTGATCCAACGCGAACAGGAAAAGAGTATTGAAAATGGGGTAGAAACTTCAAGTAACTATGAAAAAATAGGGGATTTAATTTATAAAACAACAGGAAGTGCTAGGAAATTATTAATTCCAAACAGTTTACAAAAAAATCTAATGGTCAAGGCCCATAAGGAATATGGCCACATTGGAAGCAAGAAAATGATCATGCTTATTTGCCCTCAATACTACTGGCCAGGAATTAGAGAAGACATACAGTCAATAGTTGATAATTGTCAAATATGCCAGAGTAATAAGAATGACAGAAAAAAACCTCTAGGAGGGTTACTTCAACTGGGGCCAGTTCGAGAGCCTTTTGATATCATTTCCATAGACACAGTCGAAGGTTTTGCTGGATATAATTCAAAAAAGAGATACCTTCACGTTGCAATAGATCATTGTACCCGTTACATCTGGACCTTAGCTTCTAAAACACAAAGCTCAAAAGATTTTATTAATTTGATAGATATGGTAATACAAACTCAATCTCCAAAACAAATTTTAGCAGATAGATATACAGGAATTAATTCCAAAGAGTTCCATAATTATCTGACAAAAAGAAAAATAAAATTTACGTTCACACCCACAAATTCCCCACAGAGTAATGGAATGTGCGAACGAGTAAATCAAACCCTTGTAAACAGATTAAGATGTAAAATCAACGAACTAGATAAACCTCTTGGCTGGCCTAAACTATTAAAGGAAGTCACTACAGAATACAACAATACTCCTCATATGGTTACAAAATTCACTCCAAGATATCTATTATTTGGAATTAAACCTTTTGAAGAAGCTGACAAGGACTATTATCCACCCCTGTCAGAAGCAAGGAAGATCGCAGTTAGAAATAGTCTATGCTCCCACCAACAAAACAAAATTTATCATGACAAAAAAAGAAAGGACGTAAATATTTCAGTAGGTGACCTTGTATTGGTGGAAAGTAAAAATCCCCTTAATAGAAGGAAACTTGAACCAATACGTGAGGGCCACTTTAAAGTAACAAGACAGATATCAAATGTTATATACGAAATAGAAAGGAATAAAAGAGGAAAAAATTACGAAAACGTACATATTTCAAATATTAGACCTTTTAACATGAATATCTAAAAAGGGGGGATGTAAGGCCCCAACAGTAGAGAACGACTTCAACAATGAGTAGAACTGGTTGGACAACATTCTAGGCCCTGGGGGCTAAGAGGGAACACACAAAGAAAGAAGAAAAGGACATTAGAAGAAGAAACATTAAACTGAACGAATGTACGTTAAATCTCGCAAAATAAAATAATTATTTTTCAGCTTTAACTTGTGATATTATTTATTGTATATAATATATTGAGAACCTTACATATATATAATGTGTGTGTATTGTGTAAGACTGTAAGTATTGATTGTTGAAGTTAGTAATTCAGACCAGGAAATCCTGGGATAAAGAAAATTTCCTGGGATAAATCCTGCAACCAAAATCAATTGGGATTCCAGGATCTCAGAATTCCAGAAACCCAGGAAACAATCCCTAGAATACACTTTGTCTTTGACATAATCCCAGAAGATAGTCAAATGGTCTGCAGTGGAAGAGTGCTTGTGCTTCAATTCCTGGGCTCACACTTTGGTTTCTGAAGCAGGTTTAGTTTCCTTGAAGGTTTGATGAAATTGCCTTTGAATAGTTATCATAGATTTGGACTCAGCAAACCAGATCACTGTGTGCACTTTCTTTCAGAGAGTAAATATTTTGAAAGTAATGGACTCAAGCACTGCTGTGCAAAACTGAACATTTTACAAAACTACTCACAAAATTTGATCATATACTGCATCTTTTAGCACTGAAACCATTCTATGAGCTATAGGTGAATTTTAGAAAATATTTGTAATTGGTAAGTTTCAATTGGGACACCTTGTATTTTGCCATAAATAAAGTTAGGCTATTTTGAATAGAAAGAGAACTCACTTATAATATGTTAATCAAAAATGCAATACATAAGGAAAAAAAAACTCAAATATAAAAGCACTTAGGGAAAGTTCTCAAAGAATTTTCTTCTATTTATTTTTACATGCTGTTTTGTTTGTTTTATAAAAGAAGATGGCAAAGAGATATGAATATAGTTGATGCAATATATATCTTTTTAATGTATATATTGACAGTAGATTTAATATGCATTTCTGATGTTATGATTAATGAAAACAATGATGTACTTTGAATTGTGGGTTTTGTTGTTTTACAGTCAGAATGTTGGCACATTTTGAAAAACTTGACATAAATTTTAAAATATATTTTCAGTTACATAGAAAAATTTTGAAAACATAGGACAAAAAATCAAATTCTCTGAGTAAAATAATAAATCAATTATTGGAATAATTAATAAGTAATGTAATAAATATCAGTATCTAGTAACTAAATTTTTGGACTAAAAGATCATTTAAAAGAATTCATATCTAAACAGTCACATGCAAAAAAGAATTTATTGTGTGTTTTCCAGTTTATTGGCAAATTCAGTTCTGTTTAATCAGTCATTAAATATAAATATTCAAGCAATGCAATTAAAGTTTTCAATAAAAATCCATCATTTTTACATGAATTATTATTCTTTTTTGATGTGGAAAAGAGCTTATAAAGTCAATAAATAATTTCAATAATGAACTTTTTGTATTAAATATTCAATCAGAATATACAATATAATATGTTCTCACTTTTTTCCAATAGTCTAGTGTTTTTTGATGGATTTTAATGATTTTTAATTAAAAATATTTATTTATTCTAAAAGTTTATTTTTCTTTCTTTTCTGACAGTTTGTAAGAACTTAATTTATCTTTTTATATTATATTGGGAATTTTGTTTTTAGTAAAGGATTTTAAAAATTACACTTACTCTAGGATATACATCTATTAATTTTCAACTGTTTTTGATTAGTTTGTGTACTCATTTTCGGGCAATAAATAAACTACTGAAAAAATACAGTCTTCTCTGGAATCTTTGCCAATTGGAAACTATTCAGTTTCACTGTCCTTTTATGTTTGGTTCTTACTGTTCAAGTTGTTTCCTGTTGTGATTAGATTCCCTAAGCAGTAATTAGTAGTATTAAGTAGATAAGTGTGAATGTCAATGAATGAATATGAACATGTGAATGGCTTCTTCCAGGCACCTTGCTTCCTCTGATATACTGCAGCCACTGTTTTTCCCCCCATTGGTTGAGGTGTATCAGTGATATGTGAACTTCCACACTTTCTTTCTTGTAGTGGTGGATATATCAGAAAGGTTAAGTTTAGTTATGTTGGACTTAACTATCAACTTCTATCCTATCAATTCTTTTTTCTAAGTGAATATATGCAATTTATATGTGTAATCCTAATTATAAGTTATTAACATACTGACATATTAAAACAAAAATATATATATAGTTATAAGCATATTACTAACATAGTTCTAAATCCACAGTTTTAACTCTTAATACCACTTGAGTTAGATTTCTTCATTAGCTCATTCATAATTTAGCTTTTCAATTGGGCCTATATGACCCCTTAGTAATCTATTTGAATAGAAAGGAGCAATTAAAACTCAGCCACTGAATTTGCTACAAAAAAAAAAAACAAGTTTAAACATGTTACTCTACATTATTGAAATATCATATTACTTGATTTATTTGTTTTTGTATATTGTTTATTGATCTTAAGTATCATACTACTGATATGATATTGTTCCAAGTAGCCTCTATTTTTTCAAGAAACAATATGATATTATAATGTTGTATAGATGCAATCATTATAGTCACACAGTACTCGGAATTTTTAATTCAGAATTTTTCTTAAAAATTATTTTTCTGACATATAAAATTCAACATGCATAAATTTCTGAAAAGTGTAACTCTTATGCAAGTCAGGGAGTGGTTGTATGGAATAAAATGGTTGTATGATTGTATATATATATATATATAGATAGTAACAAACTTAAATATTCTAAGGAACTGCTTATTTTTCAATCAGCAAAAGTTCAAATGTTTACAAAAAAGCATTACTAGCAGTCAAACAAATGTTAAACAAATATTAAATTATGAATCCTTTGTGTTTGACTGCTAGTAGTGCTTTTTTGTAAACATTTGAACTTTTATATATAGAGAGTTCTTAATTTAAGAGTTCCCAGGTTTATGAGTTTTTTCAAATAAGAAGTATCAAAAAATTAAAAAGATGAGCCTTAATTGCAATAAATAAATGCTAAACATTCATAAAAGACATTTCAAACACATATGTAATTATACAATACGACTGAGTATGTAGCAAAACTATCATTTGCTACAAAATTGGAAAAATCAAAATGGCAATTGAAAAATAGAAGAGCACATGCTCTGATTTTACCAGCATATTATGTAAATAACTTTCATGCCAGTTTTACATAAGGCAATAGTTCATTTGTATAGCTCAAAGATTGTAAACTGTTTTTTACTCTAAATGAACTCTATTTTTCAATTGCCATTTTGATTTTGATTTCTCTGATTTTACTAGCATATTATGTAAATAACTTTCATGCCAGTTTTACAAAAGGCAATAGTTCATTTGTATAGCTCAAAGATTGTAAACTGTTTTTTACTCTAAATGAACCTAATACTTGCTAAATTTTATCCCTTGATATGTTTAACAGAAATTTTAATCATTTGAAATAATTTAAACTAATTTTAGCACCATCTTGTAATTAGAATATTTATTAATGATTAAATTAAAGTGTGCCACTCAAATCAATCAATCATCATGGAGTCTGAGTTGGATCATTTGCCATATGATTTTGCAACCTTGGGTCGCAGAGTCAGAGGATTTTGATTTGGGTTTATGTCCCAAAAATCCCTGGTTTGGTTTATAAAGTTTAAGCTTTAATGATTGTGCTGGTCTGTGTGTTGTCTGGCTAGTGCCATTGAGATCCTATGGCTAAATTTAGCCTGGTTAGGAATAGATCTATCGTCAGAGTCTGATGTCGATGATCAAAACTTAATTCTAAATTACTAAAACTATCTGAAGATTCAATCTGCTAGGCAGAGTTGCAGAGTCAGAATCGGAGTTGGGAATCGGGGAGTCGGAGGTTTTTGGATGGAGTCAAAGTCGGAGTCAGAGTCAGACTTTACAAATTTTAGGAAATCAGAGTCGGATGTTTTTAAAAGGTGGAGTCTGAGTTGGATCATTTGCCATATGATTTTGCAACCTTGGGTTGCAGAGTCAGAGGATTTTGAGTGGAGTCAGAGTCAGATCATTTGCCATCCAGCTCTGTAACTCTGCTGTTAGGTATCCTTGGTGGTTTAGCAGTAAGATGTTGGGACATTAACCCAAAGGTTCCCAGTTCAATCCCAGGCTGAGGGAAATTTTTTTCTTCAGATAAATTAGTTAAAAATTCTAGTTTAATTATTAAGGCCGAGGCAGATTTTTTTCTTCAGATAAATTAGTTAAAAATTCTGGTTCAATTATTAATTCATAGATGGCGTCACTCTTTGATTTAATCATTAATAAATATTCTAATTACAAGATGGTGCTAAAATTAGCTTAAATTATTTCAAATGATTAATATTTCTGTTAAACATATCAAAAGATAAAATTTGGCAAGTATTAGGTTCATTTAGAACAGCGCTTCTCAAACTATGGTCGTGACCTCAAATGGAGTCGCAAAGCGAAATGATGGGGTAGCAAAAATTAAATTCAAACACTTCAATTTCACTTTATATGTAATTTCACAAATGCCCAATATTTAACGTAAGACAACATGAATTTTCAGTGTATTTGGTTGATTGTGTTCATCTTAATAAGTGTGTAAATGATTTATGTACTTGTATATTTTATTTCATATTTAATACCTGGGGTCTCGAAAAATCTCGTAATGAAAAATGGGGTCATGAATGAAAAAAGTTTAAGTGGTGCTAATTTAGAGTAAAAAAATTCCCTTGAAGTTTGGTTTATAAATTTTATGCTTACATTTATGTAAATAACTAGGATTACACTAAAATTCTAATAGTAATATAGAAATAATAGGCTACACTTTAATACTAATGTTTTTGATATTTCCTCTCATCATCATGAGCAATTGTGATTGGCTTTCAGTCTCATCATCATGAGGGTGAAAGCCAATCATGAGTTCAATACAAGTCAAAAACACATTTTACAAAGTTAACCTATCAAGCTATACAAAGACTTAAAAGTAAGACTACTAAAGGAATAATAAGACTTTAAAAATATGGAAAAAGTACAGAATATTTTTTCTTGCAATGTTGGCATATACATGTTCTTTATGACATCAAAACATTATTTAAGAAGTTTAATGACATTTCATACTGTTATAAAAACAAATTAAAGTTATTGGCCCCCAAGAGTTAAAAAGATTTTAAAATCCATTAATTAGCGAAGTTTGCTTAAAAACGCATGTAGTTTGACTTACAACAGGGTTCAGTTCAAACCTTGCTGTTGTAAATTTGGAGCAGTCAAAAGTTGAAAATGCCCAAAAATTTATGGATTGTTTACCATCAATATTTATTATTATGCTACACTTTATCCTAATAAACTTTATTAATTGCATTGACCAATCAGAGAATTTATCAATGACATTGATGTCAAAAGTACGAATTGACAGCATATATATATATATATATATTAATATATTTTAACAATATATTAAAATATATTGTTATAATATAAAATATAATTTATATTTGCTAGGTTTAAAGCTGGTGATTTCAACCTTAAAGGTCAAGAACATCCGGATAGGCCCTCCACCACAGATGATCAGATTAAAACAATGATAGAGAATAACTCACACTATACGACACATCAATTAGCAGAAATGTTAAATATGTCAAAATCCACCATCCACAAGCATTTTGTGAAGCTTGGATACATAAACCATTTTGATGTATGGGTTCCCCATGATTTAACGGAGAAAAATCTGATGGATTGCATTTCCATTTGCGACTCGCTCTATAAACGCAACAAGGAGGTACCATTTTTGAAGCAAGTAGTGATGGGGGATGAAAAATGGATCATTTATAATAATGTTGAGCAGAAAAGATCTTGGGGAAAGCGGAATGCACCACCTTTAGCCACCCCAAAAGCCGGTCTTCATCCAAAGAAGGCCATGCTCTGTGTCTGGTGGGATTGGAAAGGGATCCTATATTATGAGCTTTTACCAAACAACGAGACAATAAATTCAGAGAAGTATTTCCCAATTAGACGAATTAAAGACAGCAATTGAACAAAAATGTCCAGAAATAGCGAATCGGAAGGGACAACGTGCGGCCTCATGTGTCTTTGATAACTCGACAAAAGTTGTTGGAGCTCGGTTGGGATGTTCCAACTGTAAATTACGATAATACATTGGACCTATTAGAAAAGCTTTGAATAAGCATAATATAAAACTTCCATATATAAGGACTACAACATTTGATATTATGAAAAACAATAAACTGATTGTACAACTGGAAATGAAAGCTGGGGTTTATATCATTCTGCTTTATAACAATGATACAAGCAGACAGGAAGTCTACATAGGTACTATACAATCCCTTAAAATCAGACTGTTAGAACACAAAAAGGATATAGAAAAAGGCGAATTTAAAACTGCACTTGTGAAGGCATTTTATAATTATAATATTGACATCCGATGGAATGAAGCGAAAATAGTGCAAACAGTAAAGAATGTACGTGAAATTAAATGGGCGGAAACACTAGATATTATAAAATATTCAAGAAAAATGCATGTAATAAATGATAACACTCCTGAGATAATCCCAGCACCATGGTTTTCCACCGTCCAGCAATAATAATTTAAATGATTGTTGAAATCTCAGTTACATGATTATATAAATAGACTAAAAAGAAAAACAATAATTAATTTATATACTACAATATATATACTTTCATATATAATTTAATCATATTTATTATTATATTTGTATTTAATATTTAATTTTCAAATTTTAAATGTATTCTAATGATTTATTCTTAATTGTAAAAAAGAATCAACCGCTGATGATGGCTTAATTAAGCCGAAAGTTCTATGGTAATAAATTTAAATTTTATGTTGTTTTTCATTGGATTGAGCTGTTGAATTTTTATTAGTTATATTAAAAAATAGTTAATTGAATCAAAACACTTACAAAAAAGTGTTAACAAAGCTTTATTTAAACAATAATAAAACTTGTTTAGTTATTAATCCAAAAAATCCAAAATAACAATAAATTTATTCATTTGAAATAATAAATAATCTTATATACAACTTATTGTATTATCACTACACTCTGATAAAGGAAAAGCAATTGAAAAAGTTTTTGATATCACAAAAAAGAACTGAAAGTCACTAACACAGTTGCTTTCCAACCTACATCTTAGCGCATCTAGTGAACTACAATTTTTTAATAATAATGATTTTTATAAGTTGTGAAGATGTGAACTCTGACCTATTCTATTTATTATTTTGTTATGCTCTTTTATTATTTATCGTTATTTTCAATATTATCTAACGTATTATATTTTAGTTTGAGTAGACTTACTTCCACATTCTCCATCTCAATATTTCACAATCATATGCTATGGACGGACATCCGTCTTCCAGACAACCTTTCTTGGCTAATGATGTCATTATCTAATCTAAATAATTTTTTATCACCAATCCGATATGAGAATATAGAATGATCTCGTATTGATGTTCTGTTCGGTATATAATTAAATTGTAAAGAAGATGACATGAATTAATTACTCTGTAAACTAATAAATTTAAACTTGTTGCACGAAGTTATGTAAATGAAGCAATACGGGATTGTAAGTCACTCAGTATAAAAACGAAAACATGATGAAGTGTTGGTTCTAAAGTAAAATTGGTTGAGTGACATTTGAATTCTTGTAAAGATCGATGATTGCTTGAAGTTTTGTAACAATGGTGGAGGTATTAGAAGTTAAGTAATATTTAAGGTTTATTTCTTGTGAATAATTGGCTTGTTGAGATTTGAGTTGAATTAAATAAGTTTTGTTGATTAATTGATTGTTGCTAATAAAGCGTTAATTAACACTTTTTTTAAGTGTTGTTGAGTCTAATAAATTCATATTTTTTGTTATTTAGCTTCTTTTGAGAATTTATTCAATTTATTAGTTTAAGTTTCTAACATTGTTTGTTGTTTTTGGTCTAACACTTATTCGTTACTTTTAGCCATAAGTTTCCGGTTGTTTTGTTATTGCCGGTTAGACATTAAGTTTTGTTAGATTGTTTTGAATTTAATTATATTTAATTTAGAAATTAGTAAAGACCCAAGCTCAGGCCGAATTCTGGAATTTACAGAGTCGTTAGACTGTTAGGTTTAGTTTATAATTATTATTATTTTTGATTTTCGTTAGAATCAGCGACTTTGCAAAGTCTCTTGCTCAATTCATTTATATAACATTGAAAGTAAGAAATAATATTATATGCATTTTCATTTATATAAGGTTATGCAACAACTTCAATTTCTAGTTCACAGATAAAAGATTCAAATCATTCTCTCTACAATTTGATGATAATTATTTATCAATTATAAATCACCAATAACAGATCATTCTTCAATTCTCACATTGGATCAGCAATATTAATTTAGAATAGATGACACCAAGTGACATGATAAGTAAGTTTGTCGGAGAGATGGCAATTCTGTTTTTAAAGCATAATTTCCAATTTCCTGAATTGGAGGACATGAAATATAAGTTAACCTTTAAACTAAACATAATACAGTCAAATCTCTCTAAGTGGATCCCAGATAAGTGGATAATCCAGTTAAGTGAATCAAATTCTCATAGTCCCATTTTTGATTCCATATAGTTTAATGTTTAAGGATACTGGATAAGTTGATATTGCATAAATGAATAATAGTGGTTAAGTGAATGAGGATTTTTAACATTAAATAATGTTTATGCCAGGAATATGTACAGTTTCAGACAATAACGAAAGTGGATTGTTATAGAACTGAAATGCTAACCATGATGCAAAGTTGAGAGAATTGAAAATTACAAACATTTTCAAGTTTGAAAGTTCAAAGCTCACAAAATAGCGCTTAGAGCAGTATAAAAGTATATACTTTTATACTGCTCTAAGTGCTATTTTGTGAGCTTTGAACTTTGTGACAGAAAGTTAAGCAGTTTGTTTTAGCTTCGTTGATTTTCAAGTTTGTTTTCATGTCTTGAAAACTAAAAATGTTAGATATAAAAATTGTTGCCCTTTGAGAACTCTACAAGGATGTGTAATTGGCTTTCAAATCGAGTTTTTAGTTTACGAGAACTGAAGTGAAAATCACAAGATATATTCCTCTGTTACAAAAAGTAGTTCCAGTATACTATACAATGCATTTTGCTTGCATAAACAATAAAAAATTGAGAATGCAAACCAATATGAAACTAAAATTACATACAATACTATGCAAACTTTTATTAGCTGACATGAAAATTTATGCAGTAAGTACAATACATACTTAACATTGAAACTTACATTGTGGGGTTGGCGAATCGGTTACCGCGACCAATTTGCCAACTGCATGTTTTATTTACAAATAATAATCTTGTCATAGATTATAGAAATGGCATTTTCTATATTATATGCATACTAATTTATTGACATTAGTTAAATGAATATTCTCTTGTCAGTCTGAAATCGATCCACTTAAAACAACAACAACAATAAAAATAACGAAGAAGAAATAAAAATAAATTAGAAAGGTCAGGGTTAAATCTTCACAAGTATATAAATTTTGCAGTGTGTTGAGATAAGTTCAATATCTGATTCTGAATCCTCTGAATGAAAAGCTAGTGTTAGCACCCAGTCAATCTGGATTAACATCCTGTATGCTGAATAGTTCAATTAATTATATTATTCATAAACAATATTATATACTTCATTCAGTGCACATTAGGGATTGTTTCTCGGGATCCCGGTTGAATTTGGCTGTGGAATTTATCCCGGGATTTCCCAGTTTTAATTACTAACTTCAATAATCAATATTTACAGTCTTACACAATACACACACATTATATTGGGTTGTCCAGAAAGTTTGTGCCAATTTTTGGTAGGTGGCATAAGGACAGATCTGAACATATCAGAACGATTGAAAACAAATGACATGCACACATATCGTAAAAGACGGTACTTCAGGCATATTTTGAAAAAAATTTGGTTATGATGCGTTAATTTTTGTCAGTTTATATGCCTTTGAATATGGAAGAAAAAGTGCATTTTAGGCATTTAATGCTTTTCTTTTACCGGAAAGGGAAAAATGCCATATTTTTAGAAGCTGACGATGACTTATTTTAGAAGTTGAAAGCGCTACAGTAATTCTGTGTTCCTTTTTCCACTTTAAATATTGTACTAGTAACTGTCTTATATATTTGTATCTCCAACTGGAAGTTCCCTTGATATTTATATTATTAATGGTGAAAGTTTTACATAGCAATAATGGTGATGAATACCTGAGCAAAGAATTCACCCAATACCTTCTACACCATAGCATCAAATGACAGTTAATGGTCCTGGGAACGCCAGAGCAAAAGCGGTTGCAGAGAGAATGAATCAAACTCTCCTGGATATGACCAGGTGCATACTCATTGAATCAGGGATAACAAAAACACTATGGACCAATGCATTAGTTACTGCATGCCAAATATGAAACAAATGTCCATCTAAAACGATCAAAGACTGCCTACCAGAGGCACTATGGACAAAGAAATAACTTCAGCTAAATCACCTTAGAGTATATGGATGCAAGGCATGGAGCATAATAGAAAACAGATGAAGAAAAAACAAATTGGATCCAAAATCTATTGAATGTGTATTGATCAGTTATTCAGATGGAGTAAAAGGATATAAACTTTGGAATTGGAAGACTAATTGCATCTTTACAAGCTATAATGTCATTTTCAATGAAAACTCGTTTACTTGCAAGACTCAAGTGAAAGACAGAGAAGCCAGTAACATGTGTTTAACTGATAGTCAAACTGATGAAGACAGTATCAAAATCTAAGTGGAAGATGAAATATTAATATGAACACAGGAAGAGAGACAACAAACAGACAACAAGGGAGAGATTAATCAAAATTTTTCTCTCCCACAGATCGAAGAAAGGAAAAATACTGTTATCCATGATATATCAGAAGAGCCCAAATTAAGGCACTCTTAGCGATTGGCACTAAAACAAAAGATAGAGAAAAATGCCAGTTTTGCAATATTGTCAAACATTAAAAATTCATACAGGATCCAAATATAGTGGAAAAAGCGTTATCAGCTCCCGATAGTAAAGAATGGAGAGCCGCAATGCAAGAGGAAGTAGAAAATTTGTAACGCAACCATTGTGCCAAGGCCACAAGAACGATGTGTAATTAAATGTAAGTGGGTTTTTAAGAAGAAATTCAATGAAGACAGCAATTTGGAGCAATACAAGGCAATATTGGTAGTGTGTGGTTATACACAAGTCGAAGGAATCAATTACAAGGAGGCATTTTCACCAGTAGTGAAGATAAATTTGATCCAAACTCTATCAGCTATTGCAGTAGAGAGGCAATGGAAAATTCATCAATTAGATATTGTCACCGCATACCTAAATGGAACATTGAAGGAGACCATTTATATGGAACAACCAGAACCTTTTTTGGAAGGAGGAGAAGGAGACGTTTGTTCATTAAAAGTCTTTACGGTCTACGACAGTCAGAACGGGAATGGAATACAACACTTGATAAATTTCTGAAATCAATGAAGTTAGTTTGATCAAAAGCCGACCTATGCATCTATTTTAGTAAAAATAGGAAGATCATAATTGCTGTATATGTAGACAATCTCCTGACACTGGCCGAGAATAAAGAAGAAATTGTTAATTTCAAACAAGAAATCGGAAAGGCATTTGATGTTAGAGATTTAGGCAATGCATGTCACATTTTATCAAAGTAGAACAACATGACGATGGTTCATTGATCTTGAGCCAATCATCCTACGTTGAGGAATTGCTTGACTTCCTAGGAATGAGTGATGCGAGGGAAGCATCAACACCACTTGATCTCAGAATGAAGTGCAGCAAAATAAAAAAATGATCAAGAAGTTAATACCAATCCAAATTGCCGACAAGCTATTGGAGGTTTACTTTATTTAGCTGGCGGTACAAGACCTGACCTAACTTTCGCAGTGACATATATGAGTCAATTCAATGAACGACCAAATGAAGAACATTGGATAGGAATAAGACATATACTTCAGTAACTAAAACAAACAAAAAACCTTGGATTAACATATAGATGATCAGAATGAGTGTCTGCTTATTATGATGCAGATTGGGGGAGCGACAAGACTGATAGAAGATCATTCAGTGGATACATCATAACTCTAGCCAATGCTGTAAGTTTCAGAGCAGTAAGAAATAGAGGACTATCACATTGTCGACTGTCGAAGCAGAATATTTGGCTATGTGCCATGCGACCAAGGAAGTTTGTTATGCCTGCAGAATTTCTTGATTGAAATAGGTGCGAAGGAATTTATAAATGTGCCTCAGTTAATGCTAATAGATAACCAAGTTGCAATTACATTAGCAAATAATCAAGTAACATCTGAAAGAAACAAACATATTGAGTTCAAACATTTTTTCTATGATAAAAGATTGAAGAAGGAAAATTATAAGTCCAATATATTCCAACTACTGATAATCCTGCTGACATGATAACGAAGATGTTGTCAGGAAAGAAAATTTTACAACATCGTGTGATTCTTGGAATGGAAGATAACTCAAAAATATTATGTAATTGACGTGTTAAGAAGGGGGGGAGTGTTAGTAGGGAAATATCTTAACGTGTCAAATATAATACGTATACAAGGGGCAAAAGTGATGACCTTTTGCCCCTTGTATAAAACATGCCTAGGAGTTGCTGTTGTTTTTTCTTTGTTCTTATGTTCTTTGTCTTGAATTGGCAATAAAGCTTGCCTAAGGGCAGTTATCATGTAACTGTCATGTTATTCTTAAATCCTTTCCAATCATGCAGAATATAAACATCTACTAACTATAACAGAAAAATAATGGAAATAAAAATTAAGTAATTAATGAGCAGATGAAAAAGACTGTTATATATTCATAGATGTTTATTAAGCTTTTTCATTTGTTAAGTAACATTCTTATATTAAAGATAAAATAAAATAAAATAATAAGGTGACGGTGTTAGAAAATTGAAAGAAGAGTGGTGGTTTTATTTTAAGTAACATTCATTCCTATTTTAATTTCTTTACAATATTTCATTAAATATATTCATTTCTTTTTTTTTATTTAGACTGATAAGGGATTCATTAAATCCAAAATGCATTTCTATAAAAATAAAACTATTATATAACCAATAAAGCAGCTTTGATTAATATATTTGTTTTTTAATTCTGGTTCAATACAGCATATCACTTCTATGGGTCAAGGATATATTTTATTATTCTTGTTAATGAATTATCTCATCATCCACAACAACATGAAGCCCAATATTACCAATTTCAAGATTATTATTTATTAAATAATATTGTAATGAGTAATCTGTATTACTTATAAAATACAGATTATGTATGTGTGTGTATGTATGTAACTTTTTTTATTTAAAATTTAAAAACGATATTTAGGAATATGATATAGAATTTTGTTCAGTGTCAATAAGGGCATGTCCCTATGTCACTCTTTTTTTGTTCAGCCCTTTTTTAGGGGCTAGGGGGCCCAACTTTTATTTATTTTATTAAATAAAAGTAAACAATAAGCCAAATAAGTAATTTCAGTATGAATATTTATTTTTGACAATAAATATCAATAGATGGCACTACGTGTCAAAGTAAGGGACAACAGATAACTTACCTGCATTACTATTATTGGATTTTTACAATGGGCAACAGATAACTTACCTGCATTACTATTATTGGATTTTTACAGAATACTTAGCTAAAACAATTATTATTGATTATGATGCAGGATACTCTTCAGTATCAATTTGTGTTCAATCAGTATCTTTATATCATAATGTACCTTTTCATTTAATGTTTTATTTTAAAGGAAATTTTTATGTTGAATTTGGAGCTAAGTTAAGCCTGTTCTATATTCATAGTTACTCTTGTGACATACATATTACATATCTCAAGTGAAATTTATTTATATTTTATTACACAAAGAAATTATATGACTATTCATCATGATGTAAACTACTATATGTTTATCTAATATTATGTAATAATAATAATAATAATAATAATAATAATAATAATATTTAAAATTACACAGAAAGCAATAATACTGTATTTAGGGTGAATAAAAATTTTGTAAAATTTTGTGTACTGATAATGGACCTCGAAACAAGTCGAAAATGTCTAATGAGCATATGGTCTAAATGGCACTAATTACGAGTTATAACCTTTTAAAGCTAGCCAATCACCATTGAGTACACAAAGCATCACGACATGTCACATTGCCAAGATGCATTGCATTGCATTGCTCTCCTTCTTACTACCCAGTATTAAATAGGAGAGCGATGCAATGTGATGCATCTTGGCTATGCAAGGCATCATGACGCTTTGTGTACTCGACGGTGATTGGCTAATTTTAAAGGGTTGTAACTCGAAAATGGTGCCATTTAGACCATAAAATGTTCATTAGACATTTTCAACTTGTTTTGAGGTTCCCTATATATGTACAAAATTTTACAACAAAGTTTTTCTTCACCCTGTATAAAAATTTTTTATTTGTTGCAATTTTTAATGAAATTAAACCATGTTGCATTATTTCAAATGAATTTTGAAACTTTTCATCGTACTATGCATGATTATTATAACATTATTCTCCAAGCTGATCTGAGAAACAATTTGGATTGGCCAGACCTGTTTTATAACAAATGTATTTCCACATGTTACATTAGTCTTTATTTCTCTAACAAATATACATAAATATTTTATATTTTATTTTATAACTAAAACATTGTTTAGTCATAAAGATGCAAGCATTAACCATTTTAAGAGTGAGATCATAATTTGTAGAACTCTTCCCCCTACATCATTTATTGTCTCAAATCAATACTCTGTCCCTAAAGCATGACATAATTTATGGATTCTCCCTACTAAAAAATAAATAATACTTAAAACAACATACAAAGAAATAATATACATAGCTTATAAAAAATTTCCATTTTATTGCCAAATCTGTTCTTATGCCACATCATTGTTATGACATAATTATGTACTTCAACTGAGCATTATAATAATATAAATTATATGTAAAAATTAAAATATTGTCCACATATTCACATTAAAAATCAGTCCAGCATTTCCAGAATGGACCATGCCCATTTTTAACATGGGCAAAATAATTTAATTCTTGGATAAATTAAACAAACAGTCAAGCACATGTTAAACAAGTGCTGGTTTTCTACATGTGTGCATGGCCTTTTGTATTATGGTAATAGTCTCAAACTCAAATTGTGAGCAGGCTGAATGCACAGTTTGAAAGAAAATGAAGGACCAAATTTTTTAAACACAAATACAATGAAAGGAAAATATTTTATTGATACAATAGTTACTGATAGCACAGCATAGATTAAGTACAGTACACTTTAAAACTTTAGATTGTTATTTTATTAATGTCGAATTGTAATAATTTTTTGACAGCCCACAGACCGCATCCAGTTCACAAAATTGCTTTGAGGACTAGATGCGTTCTGCAGGCTTTCAGTTTGAGACCACTGTATTATGCAACAAAGGGCCAAACATGTGCTTCACTTTTTGTTGTAAAGTTTGTGTTTAACATGTGTTTGATTGTTTGTTGTATAATAGAAGATATTTTTATATATTTAATATAAGTGTTTTCATAGAGAACAAATTTTGAAAATTTAATCATTTAATTTTTAAAGGAAATATAAATAAACAATAAGAGAAAAATGATATTGAATTTAGAGGCATTGTTTATTGTATGATTATATATATGATAAATATACAATATATTGTATGTTGATGATTATTTTTCAATAATAATTTTTACTATGTGATTTATAAACTAAAACTTGGCAATGCTGGATATTTTAGCTAGTAAATATATAAACAATGAAATATTTTAATGAATATGATTCATTATATGATTATAAATAATAATAATAATAACAATAATAATAATATATAAATATTTATCTTTAAATAAAAATATTTCTATTTTTAATATACTATTATTATTTTATATATAAGTGTTTTCATAGAGAACAAATTTTGAAAATTTAATCATTTAATTTTTAAAGGAAATATAAATAAACAATAAGAGAAAAATGATATTGAATTTAGAGGCATTGTTTATTGTATGATTATATATATGATAAATATACAATATATTGTATGTTGATGATTATTTTTCAATAATAATTTTTACTATGTGATTTATAAACTAAAACTTGGCAATGCTGGATATTTTAGCTAGTAAATATATAAACAATGAAATATTTTAATGAATATGATTCATTATATGATTATAAATAATAATAATAATAACAATAATAATAATATATAAATATTTATCTTTAAATAAAAATATTTCTATTTTTAATATACTATTATTATTTTATATTAATTTTTATAAATTTATATAAAAAATTAATTACCTTGAAGTGCAATCTCCAAACCATCACTAACAACAACTTCTAATTCAGTCAATTCTTTTGGGCTTTTCTTATCTTTCATTGGAACCTGCCCATCTACTAAAATTTCAGTTCCATAGTCACGCCATTAATGTCTTTATGATTACCGTCCGTAAGATGGATTTCTAAATTATTGCAATTTTTTAAAAGTGTTTCTTATCTATCGCTGCTAGTTGATTCATGTTATATAAAAATTCAAAGTAATTGTTATGAAGTTGCAACAATTCAAACCATTCTGTTAAAAATTTATTTGTAGGCTAAAAAGTGGATGTGTTTTGGCGCCCCTTGAAGTCGGCGCCCGCCTGCGCCGCAGGCCTTGCATGCTGCTTGGAGCCGGCCCTGACTTTGATGACCTTTAATAAAAATATACAGTACAGTATTTAATCTAAAAAGCGTCATATAAGTTTTTTGTTTTTACAAACAGAAATTGGAAATTATGTAATAAATAGATCTAAAATAGAGATTGTTTTCTTTATAAAATAAAATTACCTTTAGAAAGTAGTCAAAGGGTTTTGAATTCCCCCCAAAACAAGTTCTTAAGTGGATGTAAATGACCTGAAGTAACCTTGATAAATAATTTTACTGACATTAAAAATAAACAATGAAGAAAATTAATATTTATTTTATTTTTTCATAAATAATTTTAAGATGATCATTTATTTTAATTATATTCATCCTTGGTCTTATATATCCGATTTATGTGCATAAAAAGTACATCATAATTATAGTTAAGTTAATTTATCATCTATATTATATATTAAACATAAGTATATAAGAATAAAAATTTCAATTATGTTAAAGTTTCTTAATTTTTAATATTGTTGTGAAATTACAATATTCATTCCCATCTTCATAAATTTCATAAATAAAATCGTGATCGATCACAAAATTATTGTTCATTTATGTTTTGTCTTTGCCGGAACTTCGCGAAACATTAATAAGAGAAAAACAGAGAAAAGTAAGTGACATATTTTTCGCTGGAATTTCTGCATGTGTTTCAATTCGTTTTTCTTTTTTAATGTGAAGCATTATACTTTGGATGATAAAAAATATTTTCATCATATACGGGAAATAATATTTCAGGTAATTATAGGATGTTAACGCAACGTTGGAATCATTTGATATAAATCAAAATATATAAACATTTATACTAATGTTAAACGTTTACTCTACATTATCAATTTACTATAAATACTTTACATATGATAAAAAAATAGATCTAAAATAATTATAAAAAAAATCACATCATAAGATTTGACTGATGTCTATGTATGCAAATATACCTACTTTTATATGTTTAATAACTTTAATTTAATTATGCTATCTACTGACTTTTTTATAAATTTGTAATTAATGGTAGAATATCAGCCTGTTATTTTTATTACTGAATCTATTTCCTATTTTTTAATTAATTAACTAAGCAAAATATTTTTGAAAAATTCTACAGAAAAAATAAACTACAGTATGCCTACAAACAATCCCGTAACTAGGGCGTGGCCAATGCGGCATTAGCCACGGGCGCAGCTTGATTATGGGCGCAAATTTTTTAATTGATTTCCGTTATTTGCGGGCAAATAATTTTTTCGATAAACGTTCGCAGACATAGCGTTGAATTCTGAATTTGTGTGTGAAATAGAGAGTTTCAAATATCAAGTGATGGAAGTATTTGAAAATTTAGGCGATATGGATGCTTTTCAAATATTGCAAAAAATTACGAACTCTGCACAATACGTAGCCAAATCTTGATATTGCATTGAGGATTTTTTTAACAATGCCTGTTACAACAGCTTCCTGCGAACGTTCATTTAGCAAATTGAAGATCGTAAAATCGTACCTATGTTCTTCTATTGGACAAGAGCGATTGATAAATATGTCTATAGTAGCAATTGAAAAAGATATTACAAACACATTAAATTATGATGATATAATAGATGTATTTGCAAATGAAAAAGCTAGAAAAATTACTTTGTAAAATATGTTAAACTTCAGTTATTTATGATAAATATTATTTTGATTTTGTAATGTACTCATATTGTGAACTTTCCCATTTTTGATTATTAAATATGAATGAAAACTTGTTTAACCGATTTCTTTACTTGTAAAATATGTTAAACATGTTTTTATGATAACTATTATTTTGATTTTGTACTATAGTACCTACATTTTTCTATTTTTGCTCATTAATCATTAAATACGAATGAAAATTGTTTAAACTATTTTTTATACCTATAAATAAATAATTATCTTACACCAGATTCAAAATCAATTCATTTTGATGAAGGTAATTCAGTTTCTGCATTGTTATCTTTAAATGAAAAAAAAATGGAGGACACAAGTTTGACTCTTGCCACAGGCTCTGCATACCCTACTTACGGCACTGCCTACAAACGCGAAGGCATAGTTAATTTAAGAAAGCAAGATTATAGAAATTTCAGAAAATCAGACTATCTTTATATTATTTTATATAATGATAATTTATATAATTTAAATCCTAAACATTCATTGCATTTTTAGGCAAAAAATATGTTTTATGCAATAATGTTTCTCTTATACCCGACACAGAAACAAAGTACTTTACGTTAAGCATTAAAGGACTTTAACATAAAAATACTTTTAAGGTTGATTTCAGACACGTTTTTGGAATTTTCGTTAGTATTCGGCCATCAAGTGGGAAATTTTATAAACATATGATTTGTAAACAAAGTGTAGTCAGCTATCTGGATGACAATTTAAATGCTATTTTCTTGAGTTATTTCAATTATTTCAAGAACAAGTGAAATTGCACAGGAAATTCTTAAATACATCCTTACAAATATTAAAAAAATAAAAAAAAAGAAAATTCTGTGTCAAGAACAAGTGAAATTGCAGAGGAAATTCTTAAATACATCCTTACAAATATTAAAAAAATAAAAAAAAAGAAAATTCTGTCATTTTCTAAAAATGCATTTAGGTACTTACGTATTAACGCCACCGCAGCAGAAGTTGCGCTAATGCGCCAATAAAAAGCAATCTTGTTGAACACACAGCTGCGGTGGCGTTAATACGTAAGTACCTACATTTATTTCTTTTCATCGATTTTAAATGCTGAAAATGGTTTTCCAAAATATCTATTAGAATCTTGATTAGAATATTTGTTTTTTCCATCGTCCAGTTCATTCTTTTCTCTATGTTTACTTTGCTTCTCGAAAGTCGTTGTTGCCAGTTTGACTCGTTAAAGTATTTTATGCTTCTAAAGTACTTTAAGAGCAGTGGCGGCTCGCCCATAAGGGCTGCAGGGCCATCTCACCATCATACGGGACAAGAATATTGGTTGTGCCAATTTATCTGCACATGTTCTTGTCAATCTGGCCATCGTGTGTAGCCAC
Organism: Olivierus martensii; assembly: GCA_000484575.1. Lineage (NCBI taxonomy): Eukaryota > Metazoa > Arthropoda > Arachnida > Scorpiones > Buthidae > Olivierus > Olivierus martensii. Next base: position 121,694 of record AYEL01080084.1, read on the forward strand.
TTTTGTGATACACAAAGAATATATTCGTGATCAATATTATTTTTAAAATACTGTATACTTTTCTTGTGTTATTTTCTTAGTTTTTGTTTGTATGCAAAGAGTTCGAAAGCATTCGTAGAAACTATTTTTTTCATTAGAAACATTAGAAAATAATTTGTCCTTTAAATTAGTAAATTTAGATAATTTTCTTTAAAACATAAATATCAATATTTTATCAAATTGATTGATTATTAACAACCTATTGTATAAGAATGTTACAAAATATTAGATACCTACTTGATTAATTTGTAAAAATAAATTTACAACTTAGTGATTGATGAAATTTACTTTGTTCATGGTTAATTATATCATCAAAATATGAAATAACTCGATAGTGTACGTGTATACTAGCGAGAGTATCCATTATTTTACACTACAGAGTCTGTATATTTGGAGATATTTTTATTAATGTGTGTAAAGTACAATAAATTAACTACGAATCAACAAAATCTTGGTGGCTAGTCACCTACTGATTCATAGGTTGTTGACTAATGCCATCTTGAATGCCATATATGCTAATAACCTAGCTTAAGCATATTAACCTTACTAGCATTTATACCAGACAAATATTGTTGAAAAAACAAATTCTTACTTTATCTATTGCAAAGTAAATAAAATAAAGTTTCATTTGTGCTGTGCAAGTCCAAATTAAAATAAGAATGAAAATAAATATACACAAAAATTCAAATAATGCAGAATTAATATTACACAATTGAGTAATGAATTTCTGCTTATATACTGTATATGAATATTGTCTATGACTGAAGGCATGAAAAATAAACATGAGTGAAAGTCCCTATCTTAGATTATTAACTTATATGTCAATCAGACATAAATACAGAAATATATAGCTTCCATCTTGGTTATGTTAGTGTAGTTCAAGGTGTAGTTAAGCAGCCATATCGCACAAGAGATATTCATTATTTGGCGGCGGCCACTTGTAGAGCCCATCAAAGACTAGCTAACACCTGCGATGGAACCAATCGGAATGTTGAAAGAGGGGCTTCAATAGCCGGGCCCGGACCTCTCCTGAAAAATGGAGGTGAATGACTCGGAATTGAATCCGGTTTCTCTAGGGTGATATGTTACAGCTTTACCACGCAGCCATCCGGCTGACGCCTCCATCTTGAAGAAAGTACCAAATATTAATTGGTAAGACAAAAACAGTACTATAACTAATCAGTATTGAAGGGATGGCGTTAAATGGAGCATGGATATCGGCTGATAGATTGATTACAAATACAGTGCGATTTGATAATCATTCCCAGGTTATAATTTCCGGTATGAAAGAAAAAGGAAAATGACGCATGCGTGTTGTATGACCTTATCGACTGCAGTGATCAATATGTTCTAGTTTATGCGGCGGGTCGTATAAGATGCCTTCGCGGGCCGGATCCGGCCCGTAGGCCGGCTTTTGCCCACCCCTGCTATAGACTAATCTGGTTAGCAATATTTTTTTCCATTCTTTATTATAACATATGCATCACATATTTAAATCTGTTATATTTTTAAACTGCGTATAGTTACCGGCACGAAAGTTGGAGGAAAATGACGCATGCGTGTGTATGTCCTTATCGACTGCAGTGATCTGGATTTACCCAGAGTTCCTCTTACTAAACCGTAATGGCGTCTACTTCTGATTGTTTATATTTATTCTGACTGCAGTGATCTGAATTTACCCAGAGTTCCTTTTACTAAACCGTAATGGCGTCTACTTGTGATCGTAGTATGTTTATTCACAGTCAAGCTCGAACGATTATCTTTAATGTTTTTAATTATTTAAAGGAAAGTAAATCTGGAGATAGTAACGATGCAATTATTAAAGAGACCAGCAAAGCAACGTTTGTAATCGCTCTTCCATTTACTTGTTTTGATGGGGATCTTTATCCCTGACGCTTGGCCCTCGATTGTTCATTTATTACGTCACCTCTGGGTCTACCTGAAATGGAATATTTGCTGTTGATATTATTTGTTTTCCGATAATCTCTGATTATATCCTAGAATAAATGCTAACCACATGCTGATCGATTTCTATGTCAAGTGTCGAATTCGTCACTCGTCATAGGAAATCGTGTGAATCATCTTTGTTGATCTTGTGGTGACTCACTTGGTGATGTAGTTGCCGTTGATGTTCCCGGCATGTCCATTGCCTCCAACTAGAGCCGGTCCTGTGGTAGTCGGCGCCCTGCTGCAAAGTTCTTTTATAGCGCCCCCTATATTTTTCTAAATACAATAGTGGCTAAATAATCTTGTAAGGCGCCCCCATACGGTGGCGCCCTAATGCTGTGCGTCACTTGCATCGTGCCTTGGGCCGGCTCTGCCTCCGACATCGATGCTAAACAAACAAAAAAGAAAAACACTTCAATGATGCTATGATCTGATATCAAAATATTGCATTGTCGTCAACGAATGAATTGAGTTTCCTGTAGGAGCACATTTTCATACGCCATATTGCTTTGATAATAGGCAAGTGAACGCTGCGTAGTGAGCGCATAAGATTCGCTATATTTAGCCGGAAGCCTTCCATGTGCCATTATTGGATATGCCGTACAATGTAGGATATTTACGAGTATTTAAGTTGAATAACTATTAATTTTAGAGATTTAAATATAAGGCTCTACTAATTGTCCAATAAGTAACATATGTTACACAAGAGACTATACATAGTGAATTTATTACTTCTGTCTTCTGTATAAGTGTAATATAATTTATTATTTATGTATATACAGTAATATATTTGTGTTATTTATAAAATATAATTACAAAATACATTTATATTTCTAATCAGAACAATATTTTTATATAATATACAGACTTGTTGCCATCTAGTCAGTGATCGAAACGCGGACACTAAAAAAAATTTTTTTTAGTACAATGTTTATTAGTTATATAAAATATAGAAACATGAAAAAAGTCAACTTCTGACGAAAATACAAATAATAATGTAAATATTAAAAAATTCTTAAGCAATGATATAAAAATAAAAAATACATAAAAATCGCAAAAATTATATAAAAATCATAGAACATAATAATAAGTTCATAATAACAGGAACATATTCGCTTTCGCAGTCATTCCTTGCAGTGATATTTGGAACTAATACGTCTTTTAACAGAACTCTTGAAATTTAAATAAAAGTTTCTCTCAAAATTTTTTTTTGTAAATTTTCAATTTCGAAGAAAACCGGACAAATGAAGCAATTACCAGATCATTATTCGAAAAACCGGACTGTCCGGGGGAAAACGGGTCAGGTGGCAACAGAGTATTTAGCAGGGCTTCACAACTTTTTTTTGACCATGAGCTACTTTTTTTCACCGGAGCGATATAGCGATCTACCGATATCTAGAATCGAAAATACAAAAATAGTAATGTCGTCTATATAATTCAAAATTTATTAAGTTAAATAAACAATTCTTCATAACATGAAAATATGAAAATAATTATATATTCGTAATTATTTAAATTTAAATAAAAATTTAAATAATTACGAATTTTTATTTAAATAAAAATTTTAATGCGATATTTGGCATTGTGTAGATCTTGCAATTGATTCAAAATTTGGATTATATGACGAAAGAGATAATCTTAAAAATTTTTACGAACATATTTTGTTGTGAATGTAAGTTTGATTTTAAATCTATAATTTTTGCTCCGCGTATTTCGGATATTCATTTTCGTAATTAGAGAGCATTGTTCGAAGATGTCTTTCGATATTTTCATATTTTGGAATAGCAACAACTGAATTACATATTATACAAGAGCATTTGCCATTAACCATGGAAAAAGAAATCATGTTCCCATTCATCATGGTAATGAATAAGTTTTAAATTTATTTTCTACGCTCATAATTAAGGTTAAAAAATTAAATAATTGAAGATGTTTATTTTTTAATAAATAAGCCGAATATATATTGTTATCCGGACCTGAGTAATGTAATAAAAATATAAAAGATATTTGAACCTGTAAATGCATTTGTCCAACAAACTTTTGCTTACTCATCGAAATAATGGTAAAATGGAAATTTAATAACAAGCGAATTGATCGGAAGCTTTCGATCGACTAAAAAGCTTGTCGCGATCGATTGGTTGGGCAGCCCTGTATATAGTATATAAATTAATTATAGATATAATAGACATAGATGATTGTGATATTAATTAATTAATAATTAAGATTATTTTATTAATTATCTGATTATTTACAGTTTTAAGATGTCAAAAGATAACATATTATCAGTGATAATCTTAATATTAATTTTAATATTTTGGACAACATTATGGATGATCTTTGATCCAAATTTAAGAATAATTCAATATAAAAATAGCTCATTAGGTAAGTATCTTAACTTTTTTTAAATTTATTAATAGTAATAGGATAATAAATTTCAGCACTACAAGCAGAATATACATTAAACATACCAGTAGTTTTATACATATGTGAAGTTGGGCTAACCTAATCTTAAAATTAAAAAAAGTTATAATCAGTTGTCAATGTCATATAATTACATGTTTCATAAAAACTTTTATAATAATAACACATCACATGGTATCTTACACCAGAATTTTATAAATCGTGTGTGGACTAATGATCATCATGTATCTCTTCGCATGTTTCTTGCTCACTTCGTTTCAAGAGTTGAAATTAATATGGTAGCTATTTGTATCCTAACATTTAACTTTTCATAATGATAGCATTATATATATACTGTATACATAAAGTGCTTAGAATTTAATGTTTTGTTTTCAAATTTGGTAAAATTATCTTGCCAATTTTACATGCAAATCTGATTTTTTATATATTGTTTTTTCAGTTATTTTTTCTGAACATTTATGAATATGTTTTTATTTTATAAATGTTTTACAATTTATCTGAAGTTTGATAACATTTGTCATAAATTTTTTTCGAAATGATAAATAAATAAATAAATATCAGTAAATTTTGAAGATGAAACATTAGATTTAGATAATAATGCTAACAACTTATATATAAAGATATAAAATAACATCATAGTTTTTATAAAACAGTGGCATATACATTCTGTTGCCAATAAAATATGCATCCATAAAAAATAGAGCTCGAATTGTGAAACTCAGTATACAAATGCATGAATGATTAAAATTTCATCACCAAGGAATGCACATGAGAAGAGCAAATCCAATGCCAATATAGGGAGCAGCATTCATAAATGTGGATATATCTGACTATTTTTGCTGTTTCATTTCATTTAGCAGTCTATGAAGATGTCCCTATGATGCCCGACAGAAGTATGACCAACTGAGTGAATTTGATGTAAGCCATTTCATATGCTTCCTACCTAACAAATGCAGTAAACTTACAATAAACTTGCATCAATGTTTTTGCAACAGAGTGTATATACTATCAAAAGACATGGTAGTGATTCTAAATCAAATCTTGTAATAACAGCCAGTAGTCATTGATTGACTGACTCTTATTATAGGAATTATTATGGCCAAAATTCAACTCATTGTAACTTTGAACCTAAGTTTAAATATTATTAACCTGACAATTAAATTTGTGAAAAATATTCAACAGGACATTGAAGGCCAAATTTGAAGTTTCAAATCCAATTAATAATAGAACTAGAGCAATTTAAAAAATTAAAAAATAATAATAATAAATATTTTTGTTATTCTATTCCCTCTTCTCTTCCTCCTCTATAGATACTTCTAGAGGTTTGATATCAATGAAATTTCAATTATAGGCATTTTTTAGATTACTCGAGGTAACCCAAAAGTTTCAGCACAATTGGATTGAAATAAAGGGAGGAATGGGGGTCCATTTTCCATAAATAGCTCTAATATCATTTATATTATAAGGTTTAAGTACACTGCTTTTGAGTGCTGTAAACATCTACATATTGTTCTGTAACATCTCATATATCACATTGTTTAACTGCTTTTGACTAAATTTGAAACATAAGCATATCCTAGCTCAATTAAAATCTGAAAATTTTCATCCACTTGGGCTAAAATTAGAAGGTATGGTAGAGGATGATTCTCTTCACTAGAAATGTATCTATAGGTCACATCATTCAATTAATTTTGGATAAATTTGGAATGTAAATATTCCTTATATTATTTAAGGTTTTCTGAAAAATACAATCCAATAGGGCCAAAATGAAAGAAGTAGATGTTTTCATCATGAACTCTTTTACGAGTCATATCCTTCAATTGATTTTGAAATTTGATATCAGTTTGAAATTTTCAATCAAATTTGATATGTGTATGTTTATTATTTAGTAAATATTTCCTAGAAATTTCAATTCAATTGGATTTAAAAATATAGACATTTTTTAATCTATTGTTAGAATTCTCCTTCCAGAAAAATGATTTTCGTCTAAAAAATAAATGATATCCCAATAAAAACATTTAATATGTAAAAAAATTAGCCAAATACAGTTCTAAGAAATTAAAATATTTGTTACAGTTTAGATGTGGCTACTTTGGTTGATGCTATTGTTTTATTTTCTTAACTTGACAATCTAGTAACTGCATCCAAATTTGTTACAATTTAGATGCAAAATTCCAAATTATTTTTTTTATAGCTCTATGCAATTTTTAACAATTCCGATCACAGTGAGTCGCAATTCCAGTCACAATAAGAAAAAATTTTTCCAAATTAAAATTAATTAAATCTTATTAAAAAGTCAAACAGGCTCCAAAATCGATTTAATAGGCTTGCAATATTATCCATAGAATGTGATGAAGCAAAAAGCATTAAATTAAATATATTTATATTAAATAACATTTTAATAAACATAAGTTTATTAAATATAAATATTGGGATTGTTAAATTTTAAATATAATAATATAGCATATATTCATTATAATCATTTTTATTAAATAATCTTAAGTACAGGAGGTACTGCCAAAATGGCCTCAATAGGGCCCTGCAATTGTTAAGGTCTGTGCTATTGCTTCCCATCTAGCTATAATTCTGGTATTTTGTTAAACTGGCCTTGCTTATTCCAATATGAACTAGATTTAGAAAATTTTAAAAATTATGAAAGAAATTAGAAATTTATTTCAATGAATATCATACTATAATACTTGAAAGTTGAAGGGTTGGCTTATACATGAATATACATGGTATATTTTAGAAACTGTAATAATACTTTATGCATTGTTATAATATTGCTAGATGATCGTGATTCAGTTTCTGTGTCCTACATCTTCAGTTTTTTTTGAGGATGGATCTGGGCCTGGTTAGTTGCACTCCATCTTTTATTTGATTTCACCAAGAGTATGTATACTCCATGGTGAGTACTGGAATGCCTCACTGTTTAGTATCTACCAAATGGAAAGCAACAGGGGGAATAGAATTATTATTAGAAGAAAATATATAAATTAAAGGTATTGGCATGTGATTAACATTTCTGATAAGTTATGCTTAAAAGAATGTTAGAATTTTTTTAAATCATTTATAAAAATATAAAACCTGTAATTTGAAAGTTTTTATAATAATGCAGATACACTTTTATTATTAAATGTTTCCTGCAGTTTAAATAATTTGTTTTAATTTTTAAATTCTTTGAACATAAGTTTAAATCAATAGAAATACAGTATTTTATGTACTTTCTTATTGAAATGTCAAAAATATTTATTATTCTATTGAAATACCTTATAAAAATTTTTATATCATCATCATAATAAAGAAACTTTACAATAAATAATTAACTCCTACATTTGATGATCTAATTTTACATTAAAATACAGTATTTTTAACTCTAACTATAGTGTAATTAATTAAATATATCTTTGTTATAAGTCAAATCTTATAAAATAATTATTATTTCAGCACTCATTTATAATTCATTTGGAATGCTAGCCAGTGCTAAATTACTCCATTTCATTATTTTGTGGCTGAAAGAAAATAGTTGCACTTGTAATATTGAAAATAAAGCATTTATTAATGTTGTTAAAAAATTCAGAGGTAGCCAAATTGAATTATCATCATCAGCTATATTTTTTGTTATAAGTATTGTAAGTTTTTTAAATTGTTGTAAAAATGGTAAAAATTAAATTGCAAAATTTAAACTGTTTTAATTTTTAATTAATTAATACTTATTTATATTCTTAGATATTACATTTTTATCTTCAGTCAAGTTTACATATTTTTATTTTGGGTTTTGGAACCATTATGTTGACATTATATTTCTTATGTATGGTAATAATTTTATTCAAATATTACTTTTATTATAACTGGATATGTAATATCAAATTGAATTCGGTATGCATTTTTGAATTTTTTGAAGAAAATTTATCAATTTTGTTTCAGGAGCCAAATAAAATTGAAATCAGTAGTATTTTGGAAAGTAACAACATCAATATTGGATGTGGTGCTGCTCAGCAGTATTTTAATGGTTACCTGAAACTTATCATTTCAGAAGAAAAGGAAAGTAAGAATTTATTTAGATAATTTCCAAAATAATATATTTCATTGAAACCTCACATAATAAATGATTCTCGTCATTTTAATGTTTTGAGTAGAGTTGTTATATTTCATAATAAATTCATTCTTAGAATTTTTATGATGATACATTTTTACTTTCTAAAAGAAAATAATATCCATCACAAAAATTAAAAAATGAAAAATTGAAGAAATAATATCATAAGCTAAGTTTATTTTATACTCAATACACAACAGACTCATAGTATTTTTTCCACTATTATAAACAATGGTATTCTTATAGCATTCTTTAAAATTTATAATTTTTTTAATATTTATTACATGTTATACTTGTATGAATTATTTTTTAACTTTTCTATCGTATAATCGAAAGACAAATGACAATAGACAATTGCTGTTTCATCTTATTATCATAATGCATGCAAACACATTTTGTAAATCAATAATATAGTTGAAGATGATTTTAAGCTTACATAGAAAATTGTTCTCCTGATTAGTATTGTTTGTTTTGTTGTGCATTTATTAATTTTATATCTGGGATATTCATCGTGAATTCATAAATAAAATGAAATTTTTTAGAAAAATATTACATTTCATAGACTTTTAATTCTAAAAACTGCTATTAAAGTTGGAAAGCCTAATAAAAAATGTAAAAATTGCATGATTCTAAAAAATCTATTGTAGAAAAACTTTTCTCAATTCTCTCAGTAACTTTTTAACCTTACAGTTCTGCTTTTCTTCAATTGTGTCATTATTAATTCCATGTAATTCTCTAAAATATTTCTTTTAGCACTCATTTCAATTTCATTCAAAATTATTTATCACTTTTATCCTTAATTGCATTCATTCTATAGTACTTTACTTATGTTTATTGCATAACTCTTTTCATCAATTTCTAAAATAATTTTCTATCATTCTCAAAATCATAGTACAATATATTTTTTCTTTTTGTTAATGTTTTTATTCTTTTAAGTTTCCTAAATAGCAAGCATTTTTTTCCTCTATATAAGTTTCTCTCATTCACTCTTAAAAACAATCATTCTCTTATATACTGGCTTCTTAATGAGAGCCTCATTTGCCTCATCCTCTGTCTCAGATTAAATCTGAAAACAGCACTAAAGGAAAGATTAAATAATTGCTAACATTTTTGATTTTGTTTTAATGTTTGTATTTGTTTTTTATTGTTGTTGTTCTGTAATTATTTACTACATCATTTTATCCTTGTATGTTACTAATGGTTTCTGTGATTTTATTAAAAAATATACAATATAGTATTGTAAATAAATCTGTTATATATTTAGAATAAAAATTACTTTATAAACAGTTTTTTGTTATTTTTAAATTAATTTTTTTTCTATATTTTAGAGGAGGTGCAATGTTTCAATTCTTACTGCAGCTACTAAAATGGCTTGGCATAGTTCTATTTATATGCTTTTTATTTATAGTGGATGATCAGTTAATGAACATAATCCATTCAAAGACGATGTTTGTTACCCAAATTATTTGTTAACCAATCATCAATTTACTATAGATTTTTATAGGAATTTGATTAATTTGTTCTAGAGACCCCAAGAAAAAAATAAATAAAAAATTATATAATTTATTACTATGTTTATTTATATGTAATAATAGTATATACATAATATAGTCTTGCATTTTCATCTGTTACGTTTATTTTCCATTAAAGAATCTGTCCAATATCAATTGCTTTTCTCTCTTCAGGATTTTTCAGAAGTGATTAATAGCATTATCGTCGTAGAGATCCCCAAGCCTATTGAACTGAACCTGGTATCGGTGTCATTCTAAGGCCAAAATATTGTAAAATTTCTCTCTTACCTTATTTAAATAAATCTTTGATTTTTTTTTTAAGTTGTCTCCGAGTTCATTTTAACCGGGAAAAACTACTCTTCTCCTATCCGTACCCATATGTCCATGAACGTGCAAGGCCTAAGCCTGTCATTCTGTTAGATTAGTTAAGCCGCCATATCCTCATGAGATATTTTTATCTGGCGGCCGCCACTTATAGAGCTCATCACAGGCTGGCCAATACCCACGATGGGGTCAACCGGATGGTTGAAGGATGAGGTTCAATAGGCCGGGCCCAGATCCCTCCTGAAAAATTGGAGGAGTGGGACCCGGACCCTCCAGGATGGTAAGCCACAGCTTTATCATGCAGCCAGTTGACTGACCTGCCATTCCATCAGTCCACAGGTCTCACAGTTTGTTCTGTGAGGTGTTCGTTATCTGAACATAAAAATCTTTTGTGAAAGTGTTCATTATCCGAATAGTTCGTTAACCGATCACCTACTGTATTATTTCATAGCTATTATCAAATCATCATTTCAAATATAATTGTTCATATGTTCTATTATTTTAATTCCATATATCTGCTGCATTTAAAAAAAAAAAAAAAAAAAAAAAAACATTTTAATTCCATATATCTGCTGCATTTAAAAAAAAAAAAAAAAACTATTTTTATTTCTTAACTCAATGGTGGTTTCGCCTTAGGCTCAACTCACACGTACCACAACAGAATCATGCCACAAGTAGCGACAATATCGGCCACAAGTTGCAACAGGTTGAAGCCGACTTCAGTTAGTGGTCCGTCTGAGTTAGATTATGTGTTTCTATATTAATATAATTATAATTCACGACCGTCCACAAACAGACTACTGTTTTGCTAGTTGTGGCGTGGTTATGCTGTGGCTCATGTGAGTTGAGCCTTAAGGGGGCCTGAGGCATGCAAGATTTTGGGACCCTATTAAAATAAATCTTCTATTTTTAGAAAAAGACATACAAGTATATAACAAAATTGAACAAATAATTTTTTATAATAATTTAATATTGTTCAATAAAAGCATTAATGACAATAGCACTATAAACTACATATAACATTAATTTATAATGGTATTTTTCTACTTTTAGATGCAGCATATTTAATGTTTTCAAAATTCCAATTCAAAGATTCTTTGAATTTTGTTATAAAACTGTTGGGTTAACTGTATGGGTATTTTTAGATTCAGAAACGTTGTTGTGTATAAATCTTGTTAAAAATCATAGTAATGCATATTTAATTTTTTGATATCATAAAATAAAAGGTCCTCTGGATTGCATGGCCTGAAGCAGTTGCTTCCACCTCCTGTGCAAAAATCCACTATTGTCTAAACTAGATATTCAGTAACAATGGTTTTTTTTTATAATTTCAACAACTTTAATATAACTTTGAAAAAATATATATATGTTAGATTTTTTCAAGGAAAGAATTTTTTATGGAAATATTTGATACTTGTAATCATAAATATGTTGGATAACAATACAAATATTAAACTTAAAATATAGCACAATCTAGCATAAATTATAAATTCATTATTTGGTGAAAAATTTGACCTTTTATATAAATGTAGTTACTGAGATAATTGATTGCATAATTTAATTAAACAGAGAAATTACAACAAACTGAAATTGTCTAATTTATTTAGAAAAACATTCCATATTATATATGAAAATGCAAAAACATTTTAAATAATAACTTTACATTATTTATATTATGAAATTAATAAGTCTGTTATTTTTATTATAGATTGGAGAATGCGATTAAGAAATTACAAGGGAGCCCATAGAGTAGACATTTATTCAAAGTTGATTATTTTGCTCCCAGAGAGTTGTCAATCTTACAGATTATTAACAGATGATAAATGGAAAGTTACTACTAAAGAAGGAATTCCAAAAATACGAATGGGAAATCAATTACCTCCTTTAATAATTGATAAAAGTGGCATTAAAAGAATCTTTAATAATACTGTTTATGTGATAGATGAGGTACAGTATTTTGAATTAAAATTTTATTTGCAAAACAAATGACAATTTATTAACACAATTTATTAATAGAAAATTTGGTTTGTGGCCGAGTACGTCCCACCACTTACAACGTTTTGCAAAATGTCAGAATCTAGCAGTGGTCACATTTTTGATGCCAATACAAAACGAGAACAATATATCTTGTTCTGTCAACACTTGAAAAAATTAGTTGAGCAGGATATCGATTGTATAGATTCCTGTCTTCTTTTGCAATATGATGGTAAGTTTTTTTTTTTTTAATTTTTGTTGAAGTTTTTATTATTAAAAAAATTATTTTTTAAATCTAGATAAGAAGGAAGTACCATTATCACAGATTATCCTTGAAGGAATTGAAAATGATAAATTAAAAATTGGAAGAGCTGCAGGATAATTCATTCAGAAAAACTTTGGAATAAATAATTTTTAATCGTAATATTGCACTTTTTAGCAGTAAAATAAGTACTCTAAGAAAATATATATATATTTTATAAAATCAAAAACTCTCAGACAGTTATTTTATCATTGCTCAATTTTGATTTTTCAATAAAAATATAAATAATTTAATTTTCATCTGCATATTTAATGTATACATTTTTAAAATATTAAATAAAGAAATCATTTACAGTATTCTGATTTATAAATATCAAAATACACCGAGTTCTGTTTTTACACGATTTTGATCACGAATTGGAATAGAAAATCTCTTCATTCTCTTTTTACACGATTTGTTTTGGTTTAATACGATCAACTCAAATTATAAAAAAAAAATTTGTTTGTATTACAGTGATTGCAATGCTTACTTCGCATTATTTACCTCCATATTGTTGTTTTTGATTCCAATTAGAAAAGAAATTTCTGAGGAATTCCCCTAATTATGTGTGTAACTTCAATAGGGAATTTGTTTTGTCTGCATTTTGAGTTTGATATTTAAAGTAAAAAAAGTAACTTTTTGATGTTTAATGGTATAAAAAAAATGAATAAAAGCTAAAATCTTAAATGTAACGCATATTATTTGCATAATTTTTGTGTTTATGAATAAGTAACATTATTTTTGGTACGGTTCTACATTAGAATGAAACATATGAACGAAATATATTCCATATGAACGAAAATAGTACCGATCGAAAGATGACAAGTAGAGAGAACTTTACAAAAGGATTGCATTTCTATCTGGTGCAGACTTCGAGAAAATGAACAATAAAATTATAGTATTTCTCCACATGCAGTATCTCAACCACGGAGGTAAGAGATAGATGGAGATGGCGTGTCTATTCAATCCGGCCAACAAAATTGAAGCCGGGGCGGAGCTTATCCGCCATATTGGTACACCCAAAACATTGTCGGTGCTAATGTTATCCTATGCAGATAGAAGGATTTTTAGACAGGAAACACGTCAAGTTGTGCTGGCGTTGGTTATAACAACCGAAGTGATAACAGAACAGCAAATTTAACGTTTTACAGGTAATGTAATTTCTTTCAAATAATTTATTTTTATTCACAAAGACAAGGTAGTAACT